>CAUYLG010001737.1:0-21471 GCA_963573385.1 Cacajao melanocephalus | reverse complement strand
CCTGTACACCTACAGGGACGGGGCTTCACCCCAGCGCTTCCTGTACACCTACAGGGACGGGGCTTCACCCCAGCGCTTCCTGTACACCTACAGGGACGGGGCTTCACCCCAGCGCTTCCTGTACACCTACAGGGACACGTGCTTGCCATCTCGTGCCACGGGGCCTCTCAGCATCCTCATTAGGGCTTGCTGGTAACCTGTACAGCGCCTGAGGACAAGCTGCCCGTGGGAGGCCGACCTGGGACTCCTGACAGCCACCAGCCTGGCTGGCGCCTGCTCCCCTCGTGGACCTCTGCACCTTCTTCGTTTGTCCATAAGGACGGGGTCCCTCCTGTCTGGGCCCTGGCCTGTGCCATACCCTCCAGAGGTGAAGCCGGGGTGCTCTGCTGTCCTCACACAGGATGGCTCCTCTCACGGGGCAAAGGCCACTTGTGACGTGTCCCTGTCAAAAACAGGGTAAAGTGTGCGGAAAGACACGATGTGTGTTTTGCTCTTTAGAAAACAGCGGTTGAACGCATACCAAGCCAGCTGCTCAGGTTAGGGTACAGCCTTCGGAGAACTGAGGGTCATGAGTCCGTAACTGCTCCAAGCAGTGCTCAGAGTGGCTGGGTCCCTTCTTTTTGCTGCCATTGGCTGTGGAGCGCTGACTAGGTTCCTTTGAAATGCCAGGCAGCCAAAGCACAGCAGGCGCTTAATTCAGAACCTCCTGGCGCCCTGCCTGGCACCGTGTCATTGGGAGTCCATGGCACAGGCGGCAAGGGGTGTCTGGTCTGCACGGTAGAGGTGTCCTGGCAGCCTCAGCACACGCACTTTGCCTGAGCTCACGTCCGACATGCCTGGGCTTCCAGGTGTCCGCTCAGTGTTTCCTGAAAACCACTGCCCAGGGCGCTGGTGCTGGCCGGGCCCTGCAGGCGGCCATGTCTCATCGGCTGGTGTCTCTGCTCCACCAGCAGCCAGGCCTGCCCTCGGCCTTGTCAGCCACCATCACCTGTGGAAGGTATTTCTTACCCCAGACGTTTTTGGCCACTGCAGGCTTGCGAGTGGTTTCGGGATGGCATTGCCCTGCCCGGGCCCATCCTCTCTCCCCTCAGGGGCAGCAGCGGTGAGCAGAGGGCTGAGGAGACACAGGATGCAGAGTGGGGAGGGCTTTCATGACGGTTTGGAATCGATTTGCTTCCTGTTTTCTTCTAGGGTGCTTTTGAATTTCAGCTGTTGCATGTAGAAACGTTTGAAGTGTATCAGCAGAGGGGTTTCCAAATGACTTAGACCTGAGGCTCAGCTTTGTCTCATTCATTTGTTTGACTAAGTGGCCTGCGGTTCACTGGCCTGCCTTTAGTTTGGACAAGAAGAAAGAAGTCATAGGCACACGTGGCACAAGTGAGACCGTTTGAAATGACCTGAAAACCCACCTGCCCAGGCTTTGGGGATGCAACCCGTTTTTAGCAGCAGAAACTGTTAGGAGCCTCAGAGTGGGATCTCCTGTGGGGATCTCCTGAGTGAGGGGCCGCACCTGTACTTCTGGGGCCTTATGGCGAGGGCCAGGGTAGGGGCTGGGCCCCGGCTGGACATCCTTGACCCCTCGGTTTGGAGATGAAGAAACTGAGGCTGAGCACAGTCCGGGACTGGATTAGGAAGTGGGTGGGGATGGGAGCACAGATGGAGCCCGTGGGGAGGCTGCGGTCGGGCTGCGTGGGGCTCCCACCCTGACTCAGTGGCATCTCTGATCCCCACCCGGCAGGTGTACATCGGCGACCTCCCACAGGACTTCCTCCGCATCACGCCCACGCAGCAGCAGCGGCAGGTCCAGCTAGATGCACAGGCGGCCCAGCAGCTGCAGTACGGAGGCGCTGTGGGCACCGTGGGCCGACTGAACATCACCGTGGTCCAGGTGGGCCTTGGGCACCCCCCTGCCTGCCCGGGACTGGAGTGCTCAGGTGGGATGGGACTAAGGGTTTCGGCGTTTATACTGCATTTCCTAAGTGGGCAAACGGAGCTTCTGAGTCCAGGTTTTCCTGTGAAACGTGTGTGATGTGAAAAATGATACACATGAAAAATATTGGCAGTGGCCCCGGTTCTGCCAAACATAACTAAAATGACAAGTAGGGGTGTAGTGGGCGTGTGCTCTGTGTGGGGTCCGGCTTCTCCACCAGGTGCCTGCACGCTCCCCTCCCCACAGAGCAGCTCTCCGTCAGCCTCGGAGCTGGACACCTGCTGCCAGGACGCGGCCAGCAGTCACTTAGTGGACTTTCAAGTGAAAACCAAAATCCGTTGGCAGATTGAACACCGTTCTTGGTCACACCAAAACATTCTGTAAGATCACAGGAAAAGGAAACGCATTGTGGGCCACACAGGCTTTGGTAGAAACCCACAATGGAGCAGGCAGAAGTGCCGCTGTGGACCTCACAAGTAAGACTTACTTTGAGGGACTGGATGGTGTGCGGGCATGGCTGCACCGTCAGTGTTCGGGTCTGCAGCCTCATGCCCTTCCTCGCAGCGCTTCTTAGACCCTTGCCAGTGCAGGCGTTTCTGTGCTGGTATGGCACATCCCTCTGCCCACCCAGTGAACTCCTACAAGCCCGTGCGTTCCTGCCCCAGCTGCCACCAGGCGCCATCACCCGCATTGAGCTGCCACCTCCTGGCAGGGCCTGGTGACCACAGGGCACTCCGCCTCACACAGTTCAAGCTCCAGAGCTGGCTGGGCCTTGGAGGTGGCCCTGGCATTGCCCACACCTCTGGCCCCCCTTGGTCCCCCGTCGCACCCTGGAGCCCAGCGCAGGCAGCCTGTCTTCTCCCTCCACGCGAGCTCACCCAGCCGTCGTGGGCAGCTCCAGAGGTGGGAACATTCCTGCCTCCTTACTGGGCCATGTCACTCAGCCCGCTGTTCCCTGCCTCTCTGGGCTTCTGGGAGGCCACACATGTGGTTCCGTTTGCCTCTCCTGGCTGCTTCCCCTGGTCATCTCCTGGGCCTGCAATGGGACACCAAGGGGTCTGGTCCTCCACCCACATACTCCAGGGTGATGCTGCATCCCTGTGGATCTAAATACCCATGTGCTGGCCCCTGCCTGAGCTGGCCACTCAGCTCTGCATATTCCTGGGTACAGACCACGGCCGCACGTGTCCAGTGGGCATGCCCAAGGTGAGCTCTTGAGCCGCCTTCCCCCCGCAGCGTCTGCAGGTGGCGGCTCCACGCTCTGGAAGCTGAGCCCAAAGCCCTGGTGCCCCATGGTTCATCTCTGCTGACCCTCGGCACAGGTGCCACCTCCAGCCGGTCCAGGCGGGGGTCCCCACACCCACCCACTGACTCCGCTCCGCCACTGGCGTGTGGCCAAAGCAGGTCACTTCCTGCACAGGCCTTTCTTGCAGGCACTGTCCTGCTGAGCCTTCTCAAGCTGGGGCCTGTTTTTTGCCTCGCCCCTGGTCACTCCTGACTTTCCTGCTCCCTGGGCCATTATCCCGCTGCCTGCGCCTTTTCCTGCAGCTCCTCCTCCAGCTTCTCCTCCGACGCCTGTGCCCACACACTTACTCAGTCCCCCTGGCCAGTCACCCCTGCAGTGGCAGTACTGTCTGCTGCGCTGTGTGCCTGGTGCGCATCTCTTGCCTGTTGTCGGGGAAGCAGCGGTGCCTGTGTGTGCCCACAGCGTCTCCCACACCAGAGCAGCGTGCGGTTGTGTGCAGTCACAGCGAATGGGGGGACGCCCCTGTAACATTGGTGAGGCCGCTTCAGCAGAGCAGTCGGTGCACAGAATGCCCCCTGCACTTTTCCATCCACAGCACAGAGGGCAATGGGAAGACACAGGAATGGCAGGACCCAGTGTGAGCAGGCGTCAGTGACAGGCACAGGGACACTGGCGGGGCAGCCCCACGTGCCACGCAGAAAGCTGGCTTTCCTCAAAGCCTTTGTAGTTATCAATAAAAACAAGTGTTAGCAACTAGGTGGAAACAGCATGGTTGCCTGGAAGCTTTGGAAAGTCACTCTGGCCTCAGACTTTCCTGCTGCGTACTTTCCAGAAAATGGCAGTTTCTAAGGAGTTGAAGGGGGCCGAGTTTTAGTGTAGGAGCTGATAGAGTGGATTTATGGATGTGGCACTGCAAACTGGAAAAGCTGAGCACACCTGTCGCCCGGGAGCTTCTGAAAACCTGTCACACCATAGGACTCTGCAGTACTCTCTGGCCACCCAAGAAACACCCTAAAATTAAGGACCCAAGAATGGGACAGATTTGACATAAAAGCACTGGCCACAGCTTTGATTAGAAGTGAAAGGAGGGAACTTGTATGTGGACAAAGACAGAAAAAAAGACCTGGCAGTCCAGAGATGAGGGCACAGGATGGGAGAGCTCAGCTGTGCTGTGGTGGGTGGGGAGGATGGGGTGGTCGTGCTCTCAGAGGGTGTTCAGCCAGGACGGGGCGGCCATGCCCTCAGAGGAGGTCTGTGAGGATGGGGCAGCTGTGCCCTCAGAGGGGAGTTGGTGAGGATGGGGGGCCGTGCCCTCAGGGCTCGGCGGGGGGCAGTGTCTGGACTCTTGCACTGGGAAGGAAGAACCGGTGGGCTCCACGTGGCTACCCATGAGGTGTTCGGGAGGGAGGGCTAGGATGGCTCCCAAGGTCTCTGTCGCCGGCTCCTGTGGTGAGCCAGGTTGGTCGCAGGACAACAGGTGGCAGCAGTACGGGGAGGCCATCTGCGTTCCAGGGAGGACGCTTTCCCTGCAACCAGGGCTGCGGGCTGCACCCGACCCAGCTCACCAGGGCTTTTCTCCTGGTTTTTCTTGCAAAAGTTTTACAGTTCTAGGTTTCATATTTAAACCTGTCGTAGATGCTGAGTTGCTGTCTGCTGAGCAGTCACCTTACCTGTCACAGTCTTCTGTCTTATTATAAATATTCATTCCCTATCTGTGACACATGTTCACTCCCACCCCGCGGACCTGAGGTGTCCCAGCCCAGCCCAGCACCGGCTTGAAGTTGGGTCTTGTGGTCTACATGCGACGTGGCTCTTTGTGATCGGGAGACATGTCCCCAAAACCCCACAGACTCCGAAAGCACAGGCAGGGTGGCTGCCTTCATGAAGGGAAGAAACCGCTGCCACGTGTTGTCTGAATTGCGTGGAGCAGACGTCGCCAGCTCCCCGCTCCCAGGTCCTCATGCTCCCGGGGCTGGCTGATGTTCCCCTTCGTGCTCTGTGGCTCTCAGTTGTGTCCCGGGACGTCCTCCTCTTTCCCCCCTCAGCCACTTCTGAAGAGGGCGTTCGAGAGCCTGCCCTTCATGGTGGCTGATGGCGGCCTCCGCTGTGTCTGTGAGCGTCGTAGGTATCTCTGCCCAGGACGGGCCGCAAGCTTTGTCTCAGAACTGCGTGATTCCATCTGTGGCTCAGTCTTGTTGCTCCTGGCCTCCGGGGAAGCAGGTCTCAGCCGTGTTCAGGGGACTCTGGGTGGCTGTAGTCTGTTGGGCAGAGGCCACGTGGAAGGGTTTGGGGAGGCAGATGGCCTAGGGAGGGTCGGCACCTCCTTTTCCTGACACTGGCTTCATTTCAGGCAAAGCTGGCCAAGAATTACGGCATGACCCGCATGGACCCCTACTGCCGCCTGCGCCTGGGCTACGCGGTATACGAGACGCCCACGGCTCACAACGGCGCCAAGAGCCCCCGCTGGAACAAGGTCATCCACTGCACAGTGCCCCCAGGCGTGGACTCTTTCTATCTGGAGATCTTCGATGAGGTGAGAGGGGCGTGCCAGCTGTCACGGAGGCCACACGTGGCTGAGCGTGGCTGCTGTGGGAACACGCCTGCTGACACTGCCTGGTTCCTGGCCAGCTTCAAGGCATGGCCCCACACCTGGTGTTTTATTGGGTGCATGACAGGGTCCCACTCTCCCTAAGGAATGTGGAAAAGAGAGACTGTTTCCAGCTTCTCGAATGCCCTTACGTTTGGAAACATCCCTAATGTTTCCAACAAGGGCTGACCTTCTAGGGACAGCGTGCACGTGTGCCCTCCGTGGGATGCACCAGGGCTGGCCGCTCACAGCAGTGGGACTCCAGTGAGTCCGGCCGCCTGCTGGGTGGGAAAGCTGCTCTTGGTGGTGGGAGTGGCTGTGGCCCTCGAGGGTCCTGGGTCCCTTCTGTGGCCGCACCTGCAGCGTTTCTGAGGGAGACTTGGAAGGTCAGAGGGGATGCGGCGAGGCTGTCACTCAGCGTGGTCCTGGCACCTCGCACCTGTGAAGCTGCAGCCCGGATTGGGGTGGGGAGCAGCGTGGGGCAGCCAGGCCAGCAGACGGCCAGCCCCGCCCCACTCCCCCGGGCCCTGCCTTTTCCTCTGGGCTTTTCCCTTCCAACCCCAACCCTGTTTTCCCCCTCCGGCCCTCAGAAGAGTAGAGAGCTCATAGGAGGTACAGAGGCCGCTGTGGGAGGCAGGCCCCATGTCCTCTCCAGCCTGCATCCCGGCGGCGCTGGGGCTTGGGAGGTGGCAGCTGGTGGAGCAAGGATGGGGCCTCGAGGTCTGGGGAGGAGCAGCCAGTGTCCCTGAACTGGACCTGGAGGAGGACAGCAGCCCAGGGTTCTCCCTCTGCCCAGCCCCAGACCTGGCCCTGGCCCGTCCTGGTCAGGAGAGGGAAGGAGGAGTCCCCTGCGCCGTTGATTATCTTGAAGCCTGCGCTACTGGAGGGCCTCATGCTGGGAGCGCAGGTCCACCAGTGAGTCGCAGACTGGAGGCGGGCCTACGGTGGTGCAGCTACAGGGGCAGGCAGCCTCTTCCCTGATACCCTGGGCCTGTCCCTCTTGTCTCCCCAAGAGAGCCTTCTCCATGGACGACCGCATCGCCTGGACCCACATCACCATCCCTGAGTCCCTGCGGCAGGGCAAGGTGGAAGACAAGTGGTACAGCCTGAGCGGGAGGCAGGGGGACGACAAGGAGGGCATGATCAACCTCGTCATGTCCTACGCGGTGAGCTGTGGGCCTGGCATTAGGGCAGGGTGCATCAGGGCAGGGCGGAGCGTATCGGGGTATGTTGGGGCACATGGGGGCCATGCCACCCAGTGGACACCCTGGTCTTTTTCCTGCAGGTGCCAAGCCCATAAGCCAGCAGGGTCAGTGTTTTGAGGACAGCGGGTAGGGGCCCTGGGGTGGTTTGGTGGCTGAGAGGGGCTGCCCTGCCCACCGTGCCTGCCCACGTGTTCTGTCTGCAAAAAGAGCGTCGGGGTTGTTTGGTGGTCTCCACTGCAGGCCCGTGTCCTCGGAGGCCCCCCACAGTCCTGCCAAGGCCTGCCCTTAGGGTCCAGGTGGGCAGCCCCCTGGGGTCTGAGATACAGCCCTGGGTCCTGCAGGTTGCGAGGCTCTGGCCAGGACATGGCAGGGTGTCTCAGTGGAGACGGGTGGGGAGAGTCCGGGGCCCACTGCCCTCGGGGTCGGGAAATCAAGGCCTGGCCATGCTAGGCAGTGGGGCCAGCATGCCAGCCACCCTGGCTCCCAGCTGTCTCTGTCCTCAGCGCACCTGCAGCTCCTGGGGGCATCAGGAGGGTCAGTTAGAGGATCCCGGACTTGGAGCTCTGCCACCTCCTCTGTATTCTCACCCAGCGTCAGGAGGGTCAGTTAGAGGATCCCAGACTCAGGGTTCTGCCGTCTCCTTTGATTCTCACCCAGGGGTTTTTAGGTGGTGGTGGTTGAGATGTGGTGCTGTGGTAAACATCAGGCAGATGTGGGCAGAGGGCACAGCAGGGCGTGGCTCTTCTGGGCAGTCTTGGCTCCCCCCACCCCCTTTTTGTTAATGCCGGGATATTTTAAAGCAAGTCCCACCATGAGTGACTCCTCGTAAATGTCTCATGATGCGTCTTTATAATAGACACTTTTATACAAACACAAAACATCATGGCACTCTAGTGACTTATCTGCAGTTCACATCTGAACTAAACTCAGAGATGACAGCAGCCCAATGTGCTTCCCCCAGGCCGACCCAACGCCTGCACTGGGATGTCCCTCCTGACGCCGCATGCTCTTGGTCACATCCCAGTTAGCGGGGGGTCTGTGAGTCTCACTGTGTGATGTCACTTCCCGGCTGGGAGGAGGTGGAGTGGGGGCCAGATGTCCCCAGGGACTGTGCATCCAGATCTCACATCTGGCCTGAGGGCTGGCATGGCGACGGTGATTCTGGAAATCACGAGGTTCTGATGTGTTTGGCGTGTTCTGCTCTGACCCCGAAACCATCTCTGCTGTGTTTCAGGTGCTGCCAGCTGCCATGGTGATGCCACCCCAGCCCGTGGTCCTGATGCCAACGGTGTACCAGCAGGGCGTCGGCTATGTGCCCATCACAGGTGCGTGTGTTCCCTCTTCCTTAGGTGCCTCTCCCCTGAGAAACTCTGGGGGCAGAGGGCAGGCGCAGGAGGAGGGAAGGGGGTTTAGAGCTCTAGAATCCTGCAGACATGCTGACTGTACACAGACCCTTCAGCCAGGGAGCCAGGCGTTGCGTCTGAGTTTTGTAAGCATATATAGAAAAAAGAATCTGTCTTTTCATGCAGATCCTTCAGGCCAGGGAGCCAGGGGTTAACGTTTGAATTTTGTATACGCGTATAGAAAATAGAATCGGTCTTTTCCTGTTGGCGCAAATGAGTTGAAATCGTCAGAGCTGTGGAAGTGCGGCTTTGCAGCCCCGTAGTGCCAGTGCTCTGCAGGAGGACCTCACGCTCCTGTCAGGTGACGTGTGCCACGCACTGCGCCGTTGTGTCCTTCGTCGCTGTTAGGAGCGAGCAGCCTACGGCTGCAGCAGCACCAGGCTGGGATGTCGCTTTTCGTGCTGTTGCGTTTTCAGTCTTGCTGTGGCTGTCGCAGCAGCTGATGCAAGGCAGGCCCCCACCATGGACGGGCCCAGCTGTCCTCAGCAGGTGGGGAGACCACGTCCCGTGAGAGGAGGTGCTCGGTGGGGAGCCTGTGGTCACCCTGGTTCTCCTCCTGAGGTGGCCTCTGTCTTGGTCCAGGGAGCTGGTGTCCAAGCAGAGCACTGGTCCCTCTTCACTGAGGCGTGGAGGCCAGAGGCCAAGGCCTTGGAAGTGCCCAGGTTTCGGGCAGGACGTTGGACATTTGTGGTGGTATGGGGAAGGGTCAGGGCATTGGGGATACATGATATTGTAGGGGAGGGGCAGGGCATTGGGGATGCATGGTGTAGGGGAGGGTCAGGGTGTTGGGGACACATGGTGTAGGGGAGGGTCAGGGCATTGGGGATACATGATATTGTAGGGGAGGGTCAGGGCATTGGGGATGCATGATGTTGTGGAGGAGGGTCAGAGCGTTGGGGATGCGTGGTGTTGTGGGGGAGGGTCAGGGTGTTGGGGATGTGTGGTGTCGTGGGGGAGGGCAGGGCATTGGGCATGCATGGTATTGTGGGGGAGGGTCTCGGGGACTGCGTGGGGCCCAGCTCCCTGTGCTTGGGCTGCTTTGGGGTCAGGGCGGGATGAGCTGCTAGCAGGCAAGAGTGCCAGGAAGCCATTGCTGATGTCCAGCCCAGCTGGAGTGGAGAGGCCTGGTCCACACCCCAGTCCCGCAAGCATCCCGCACAGATGCAGAAAGGCCACCTTGGGAGTCGGGACCTGGCCCTAGACCCACCCCAGTGTGGCAGGAAATGCAGCCTGACTGTGGGAAGGAGGAGATGGCACTGGGAGACTCGGACAGTCCTTGAGCGTTGGGGACATTCTCTGCTGTTGGGTGCCAGCCCCAGGCTGTACGTGGTGCCCTCAGTTTGGGTGGTGACCAGGGAGTGAGAAGAAATAGACAAAGACGAGAGTTGAGTTTCACAGCATGGGTCCAGGAGACCAGCGCAGTGGCACGATGGCGTTGGCCCGAGCTCTGGGCTCCACACACTTTCATTACGTGCATCGCCTCATTAATCTTGCAGGCTGTGGTGAGGGGAGGTGAGAAGGATAAACTAAAAGCCATTGTGGGGTAAGACAGCCAGGGGGGTCATGCAGCATTCAACAGCACATGTGTTTCTTCTAAGAAACGCTAACTTAGGACACTGAGCTTTACCACCCGTGGTTATCAAGGTGCCTCTGCATAGGAGCACAGCAGATGAGGCGCCGCCAGGTCTGACCACACACAGTGTGTCAAGGGGCTTCATCTCCCGAGCATGGCCGACACAACGCTATCAGAGTTACTCCATATTCTGAGAACCTAGGCAGAGCCAGTGGCATTCTGGTTATCTCTGCCCTGCAAGGCCTTCCTGCCTTGCGAGCTCCTATATGCAGCGACCCTCCTGAGTCTTGTGAGTGGAGGTTGCATTCCTTCCCAGAGTTCTTGGACAGGCCCTCTTTATGAGACCCTCACGCAGACCCTGCATTGGGAAGAGATCGTGGGACCAAAGCCGTCTTTCCTGCCTTGCACCCACACCGCAGCGTTACCCGGTTTTAAAGCTCTCAGATAGTCTTTACTGTAGGCCTCCTGTGACCGCTTAGTTTTTGTTTGCACAGGCCTTAAACAGTTTTTATTGTACTGCACCATAGTTTGGAGTTTTCCTAACTCAGTATTTGATCCGTGGCACGAATCTCAGTGTATAAAAGCAAAGCAATCTTGTAATCATTCACCTAGAAATAACGTAGGTCTGCCCTGGCCGTCTCGGCCCACGCTGTGATGAAACTGCTTATGAGAACTGCATGGCCTCGTCCTCACTTGCTCACATCTGCAGACTCTGCTTCCAAGTAAAGCCGCCTGCAGGTGCCAGAGCAAAGAGCAGAGCCCATGTCTGAGTGGGACCTCCGTAGTGTCCGGCATCTTAGAAAACCACCAGCCCAGCAGAGGCAGCACCTGCGCCCGGTCCCTGAGGAAAGAATGCTTCCTAGGAAGTGAGTGGAGGTGACCCAGAAACGCAGAACCCGCCGAGAGGCGTTCAGAGTTAGAGGATGGCGGGCATCTGGATAAGCAGAAGAGCAGGGACCTCAGCAGAGAGGCAGGGGTGCCTGGGAGCCCCACGGCTGTTCTTGAGCCCACAGCATGGCCAGGGGAGCTCCGCTGCCCTGGGGGCCCTGATGTGCCCTGGGTGCTCCCTGGAGTGGCTCCTCGGGGGCTCGGGTTTGTAACTGGGACAGCGCAGAACCACCGTCCTGGGATCGGAGTGTCTCCTGTGGCCTGCAGTTCCTGGGGCTGATGAGCTGCTGCCTCTGATTGGCCTGAGTTGGAGGCAGACGGGCACCTGAAAGACAGAGACCAGGCCCTCCGGCTTCCCCAGGCTGGAAGTCCCTGCCCACGTGGGCGGGGCTGTTCACTCGCTGAGGCTGTGGGAGGATCCTCCTTGTCTCCAGCTTCTGGGCCAGGCGCTCTGTGGCTGCCTCCTCCTCCTCGTCTCCTCTTCCCATGAGGACCCCAGTCCGTGGATCGAGGCTCACCCACCGCAGCGTGCCCTCGTCCTCACCCACTCACATCTGCACACTCCGGCCAAGACTGCCTGCGCAGGCTGCGTGTAGGACACACCTGTCCTTTTGCGGGGTGCAGTTCCCTGGACTGTGGATACAGCACTGGGCGTATCTGGCTAAGAGCACTCAGATAACACTGACAGTGATGGGCTTACCTCTTAACGGTTCCTATCCCTCATTCTCTTTGTAAACGCCTTTAAGGTTTGTCCTGAAACATTTATTTTAGGAAAGCCTAGATTTCTGTATAAACAGACTTTGCAATTTTCTTTTCATGTACATTGTACATTTTGAAACAGCCCCACACTTCATAGGAAAGTTACCAAGGACATGCAGGAATGTCTGCCAGAGCCTGTGGGGACCCGTCCACCTGACACCCCCAGCCGCGCGCCCGGGCGCTGTGTGCTCTGCCCTGCTGTGCGGTGCTGGCGGCCTCAGGCCTGCGTGTACGCAGAGCGGCCTGGACGAGCCCTCTGGTGAGGCGGGGCTGCGAGCGGGCCAGGAAAAGAGAGCCGGGCTTCTCAGGGCCCTCCTGCGTCTGCCAGTCCCTTCAGCCACTCCTTTGTTCAGCTGCCACCTGCTGAGCACTACCTGGAGACCCCCACGTGGGGCATAGGCCTCGGGGGCTTCCTGTGCCCATGGGGTGTGCTCAGGCCCCAGCGCTTCCTGTGGTGCCTCAGCCCGGCCGCCGCCGTTACAGAGAGTGCAGGCAGGAGACTGAGGGCTGAGCATCCGCCGAGCCCTCGCAAGGACCGTCCACTTCCTGAGACCCAGAGCCCCACAAAGCAGCTCAGACGCTGGGTGCACCGAGATGAGGGCGCCTGCTTCACAAAAATCAAGTGTGACCGCAGCGGTGAGGAAGGGGGGCTGGACACAAGCGCAGCTTGTTTGTTAAAGTGTTCACACCGTGATCATGGCCTGAAGACCACTGTTTCAGTTTCGATGTTTTTTAAACAAAGGATTGATTACCAAATTAATTAGATATTTTACAGATTGCAGATAATTAGTGGCAGGCATCACGTGGTTATAGTGAGTTTCTTAGCCTCAATTTTAAGGAAACATCTAGGCGTGAAGTGTCTGGAAACTGCGTGGCCTTGTAAAGTGCGTTCTCTTCCGTGGACCTGCAGAGTGGCCAGAAACGGATTGGTGGCAGCACCCAACTGCTCAATTTCCCGTGCCTTCTCCCCGTGTGAGAGACCAGTGTGGCTGCCACTGGGCCTCAGCCTGGCCTGCACCGTCCCTCCGGCTGTCCCTGGCACAGAGGGGCACTTGCTCTGGCCACAGCCACTGCCAGGGATCTGCCCTGAGGGTCCCCACAAGACTGAGAGGTGCTGAGGCGGCGCCAGCACGCTTCCTCTGGGCCCTGCTCAATCTCCCCCACCGCGCTGCTTTCTACCTCCTTCTGCCAGGTGGTGGGAAGAGAGTCAGCGTGGAAGGTGGGGTGTCCAGCGCCTCCCCAGCCCGGCCTCGGACAGGTAGCGCGGGGCTGCGTGGGCTCGTTCCTGTGCCCACTGGGGCTATAGGTGCTGGCCAGCACTGTTCCCATCTGTTCCCTTGCACACCTCTGTTTCACACAGGGCTGGAGTGCTTTGCTCTGGATGGGGACAGAGCTGCGGCCCCCACGTCCTCACCAGCGTGGTCCCTCCCCTCACCACAGCCCCAGTCTCTGTGGGCACAACCCCCACGGGTTTCTGTCGAGCCAACCAGACTGCAGCGTGGATGCCTGTCCACAAAGCACAAACACGCAGGTGGACGATGAGAGAGGGGTCCACAGAGAGCATGCACAGTGACACCAGGCACGGGGCAGCTGGCGTCCACAGTGCCTGTGAGTTAGAGGGGCCAGCCAAGGGCCCACTTGCACGGCCAGGCACGCTTCCCCTCACACGCGGAATTCCAGTGGATGGGGAGTTTGCAGCTGAGCAGCATATGCTGTTTAAAATATGAAATGGTTCCATTCAAAATGAGAAGTGGACACTTAAAAGTTTCCCACACTGTCACTTGGAATTCTCTGCCGTTGTGTTTGTTAATCCGCTAACTTGAATGTTTTGAAACAAAGAATCACATAAGTTTTCTTCTTTGTGATATGCTCTCCAGAGTGAGAAGCACCAACCAGCCTTGTGTTTCCAGAACAGTCTCTGAGCTGGATGTTCGTCCCCACCTGCTCTTTGGACTTTGTTCCACTATGGTGTGAAGCCGCCCCACGCCTTCAGCCTGATGGGGCGGTGCTCCCCTGCCCACCACGGCCAGGCCCCGCCAGGCTGCGTGGTCTCAGTTCAGGCCTTCCGGACCAGTGCTTCCTGAACGGGAAAGCAGCAGGTTTTGGTTTTTGGGATACCGTTGTGTTTGTGAGTAGAGAATTTGACTTTGCCGAGACCTGACTGCAGAGTCCCACAGTGTGAAGATCGTGAGGTAGGGCCTGTCCCATCTGCTGCACATCTGTCATGTAGACTCAGGTGTGGCGGGGTCGGGGAGTGCGGCAGATGGCAGGGACTCAGCAAAGCCACCATCCTCTTCCCAGGGCCGCTACAGGTGAGGTCTGGGCTGCCCTCGGCTCCCGTGGCATCCTGTCTGCCCACGTCTGGGGGACTTGGGGCTCTGCCAGGCCCCAGAGCTTCTGGTCTGTCCTTGCCCTGAAGTCTCCAGGCGGCCCCGACACAGCACACTCAGTGTTCCCAGAGAGCTTGGTGGACATGTCCACACTTGGTAACCGGCATGGGTCACACTGAGGCCAGGCACACTGCCTGTGACCTGCATGCAGGAGGGAGGGGAATGGGCTGCGTATTACCCCTCAACCCACACCACGGAGGCACCTGCCTCTGCCCCCGGGGGTGCCTGGTCCCAAATGTGCTGGGGCCGTGCTCGCTTGAGGGCCAGTGGGCGCCACGGCCCCTTATTGTTTCGGAGCATCCAGGCCGTGACGTCGTCGCCATCGTCGATTTTGCAGCCATACCCGCTTCCCCCATCCCTTCTCCATCAGGCTGGTAAAGCCTAGAGAGAGTGGCTGGGTCAAAGTGCACTGCCTCCATTCCTCACACTGCCACGCTGTGGGGAGCTGTGTGGGCAGGCACGGGATGGCCGAGCTCCGGTCCACCTGCCAGCCAGGGCGCCCAGGAAGCCACGGGGGTCCCTCCAGGACAGGCAGCGCCCGAGCCTTCGTCTTGTCTGAGGAAGAAGAAAGGGGTGAAGGTGGCCGAGTCCCCACCCGGCCATTGTTTGGTTCATTTTTTCCTCATTACTGAAAGGCTGGTCAGCGTGGGGATGATACTTTCCTGGTGAGGTGAGGTGTCCAGTGGCCAGGACGAGGCAGGCATAGGTGTGGAGGAAGGGTGGGCCTGGGAGGAAGGACCTGGGAAGTGGAGGCCTTCCTTGCTGAGGAGCCCTGGCCATAGCAGGAGGTGCTGGAGGCTCGGCGGCGAGCCCCGTCCGCTCTGTTTCCACCCCTGCTGATGTTGGTTCAGGCCGGAGTTAAAGTGTTCTGCTGCCTTTAGGGTCCTCTCAATGTAGAAAAGAACAGAAGTCCTCTCCTAAGATTGTGACTCTAGTACCCCAGTGGGTCTGGCTGGGAGATTGTGCTTTTAAAGGTGAACGAATGGGTGAGTGGTGAACCCGTGCGGTGCTCTAGCTGCTGCTGCAGGAGGAGCCGCGCGCACCCCGCCTGTGCTCAGGGCTGTCTGTGGGTGCCAGTAGGCAAGTCTCAGGTCCGGCCAACCGCGCCTTGAGGGGTGTGTGAGCTGCAGTGACTGAAGCGCTGTGCAAGCTGCTCCTTGAAAGATACCGTCTCAGTGTCTCTCGCATCTGACACAGGGAGCCAGGGGCGTGCACAGCTGTGGGGTGGTGATGCAGGGACCCTGGACAGTGGCCCCGTTGCCCTGAGGGCCCACTGGGCACTGCCCCTGCTGTCCGACTTGAGTGTTAGTGAGCGTCGTCTTGGCTGGGTGTTTACGTGTGTGTTGGAGTCATTGTGGCATCAGGGTGAGTCTGGTGAGTGTCTTGGGTGGGTGTTTGCACGTGTGTGGGAGTCATCCTCAGGGTCAGCGTGCAGCTCTCTTGAGGTCTTCAGTGCCTGTGGTGACTGTTTCCTTCCCAGCACACAGTTCTAGTGACATACCTGTCAGGCTGCAAAAGCATCTTCTAGAATGTCTGATAAATGAGGAGGCCCCAGACCTTGCAGTGTCTGGATAAACAAGTGTGGCATTTTGTGTGGCCCATCCCCAGATGAAGAGGACGTCTGTGCCCTCTGGTCAGTGAAGAAAAGCATGCACAGGGCAAATTCATGCGTCTTGAGGGATCAGAACACCCCGCTGTGTCCCCCCACCCCAGCCTGCTAATTATAAAATACGCTCGAGGAAGATTTGGAAGAGCAAACTTTCATATTTATATGAAAGAGAGATGAGTTCATGAAGAGGGTGTCACAGAGACCCCGATTCCCCATGGCTGTACCTGGGGTTGGTGTTGGAGGGTATGGGTTTCCAGGGTGTCTTGCAGGACTGGTGTTGCTGAGATCCGAGGTGGTGGGATGCGTTGTTTCTTCCTTCAGCAGGAGCTAGCGTGGCACTTCTGTAACCTTCTGATGTTTTCACCAAACTTGATGATTGCTTCCAGGGATGCCCGCCGTCTGCAGCCCCGGCATGGTGCCCGTGGCCCTGCCCCCAGCCACTGTGAACACCCAGCCCCGCTGTAGCGAGGAGGACCTGAAAGCCATCCAGGACATGTTCCCCAACATGGAACAGGAGGTGATCCGCTCTGTGCTGGAAGCCCAGCGAGGGGACAAAGACGCCGCCATCAACTCCCTGCTGCAGATGGGGGAGGAGCCGTAGAGCCCCCGCCTTGCTGCCTGTCGCCCAGCCCTGTTGCCGGCCCGGTTTCCCCCGAGGAATGCTGTCCCATCAAGATTTCCATGAAGGCACCTGTGTCGTCCCTCCACAGCCACGTCTGTGCCACCCCGTCCACGCCTGTTCTGGGGATGCATGTGGACCGGGCAGGGCTCCCCTCTCGTCTCGCACTGGGGGTTCTCGGCGTGCTCCTGTCCCCAGGACATGCGTCTCCCCTTCTCTGCTGTTCTGGAAAATGGTCTTGCTGGTGAGAGCAGCTGCTTCTGCCTGGGTGTTGGGTGCTGGAGGTTGTCCAGCGCCTGCCTGTCTGATTCGATTCATGGCATTTTGTTACGTGACAATTGGAATAGAGTTTGTTCATTTAAGGCATACACAATCCCTCACACTGATTTGTGGGTTTTCTTTTTAGAACATCCCAGTCAAAAACTCAAGCCCTTGCCCTAACGTGCTTTGCTGCGAACCTGGCCCCTGCCCAGGGCTTGGGTCTGGTGAGCTGAGCCACTTCTTCCTGTGGATGGCCTCTGGCCTTGCCCACCTCGCCACTGTCCAGCCAGCCTGTGACAGACTGCGGCCTGAAGGCAAGATGAACCCCCACCTGGTGTGAGGAAGGGAGCCTGGCACGGTCACCTGGGCTCTGCCTGATGGCCAGCCAGCGGGCATCTGAAGCAGGGCCCTTCGCCCGCCAGAGGCTGCCGTCCGTCTCCTACCGCACTCTTGCCGGCTACGGGGCTGCCTCCCAGGACGCTTCTGTTCTCAATAGGCTTTGCAAGGTCAGGGTGGGAGGTGATAGAGGCAGCACTGTGGGTGTTACTAAGAGAGTGTCGTGGCCCTGCCAGCCGACTGCTGACGACGGCCTGGGTTCAGTGTGGCGAGGGAGGCCTGGCGCATGTGGCACTGGAAGTCTTTCTGAGGCAGGAGTGGCACCTCCGCCTGCCTGGACTCAGTGTGCGGCATCTTGGCTCACAGGACAGATTAGAGGATGAAAATTAGAAATTCCAAAGCTTCTCAAAAGTGATGCACTTTAACCCGCATGCCATCGAGACTCCTTTGTGCACAGCTGCGTGCCCGTGGTGCTCACGGTTCGTGTCTGCTGCCGGCCTTTGGATGTGCATCCTCTGATAGGACAGAGAGAGAATGCTCACAGCGGGTCTTCCGTGGAAGATGCAGGCGGGGGAAGTGAGTGCTTTCATTTTAGTCTTTTTCTCCCTCTAAAAAAGAGGTTAAGTTTTAGTGTCAGCTAGAAAATAACTGCTTTCTGCCACCTGTTGGTGGTTTTTGTTTCATATATTGTTTATAAATATTTATTTTTGTAAGCCTGTAGAAGTGTGTGGTGGCTGTTGCGGGGGCTGGTGGCAGCAGAGGCCGACCACTCAGACGGAGGCGCTGGGATTCTGTCTCAGACGGCCTGGTCCTGTGCCTGTGTAGATTTCCTCTCCATTGGGAATGAAGGTGTCAGGCAGGACTGGAACGTTCTAGATGCTGTGTTCCTTGATATTAACAACTCTAACCCAGGATGGGCTGCAGGCCACGCTGGGAGGCCTCGCTGTGCTGGGGCTTCGGCGGCCTGGAGTCCAGGTGTGGCCACAAGCGTGGGTTTCTGCCTCTGCGTTGCTGGGGTGCAGTGAGACTGCCACACGTGTGCATGTGTGGTTCTGTGGGTGTCTGCTGAAGAGGACGTGGCCCCTGCTGCCGGCCCCTGGAGCAGCCCATGTGGGAGCCCAGGGGGCCGGCCTCGCTGGAGGGAGCACCACCTTCACCCATGACGCCACGCTGACCACCATCGCTTAGTTTTCTTTTTCATGAACACTTTATTTTTTTAATAGATAGATCACATTTTATAAGGCCTTTAATTAAATAAGATTCTTCTTTCTTTCACTTTATGCTTCATTTCCTGTCTGAAGGCTTACTGCACGAAGCTGCTTGCTGATCCGTCTGAGGGGTCCCCAGAATTAGCCGTTTCACACCCCCCCGCCCCCTCCTGTGTCAGGTGTGGATGAGGTCATAGCACTCAGGACAGGCTTGTTCGCTGGCTCAGAGGGGAGGCCGCAGTGGGTTTGGGAGCTGGGCTGAGGCCCCTGGTGTCTGAGGGCGGCTTCTGCTCCTGGGTTGAAGATGCAGGCCGTTGGCCAGCTCTGTGGCAGCGGTCACTGAGGACGGCCTGACTGGGCCATCTCTGAGCCTGGGGCGGGGGCCCCCCGTGGCATGGTGCGGCTGTTTTCGTCTGCTGGGCAGATGCCGGTGGGTGGCGTCAGAGCCCAGGTGTTCTGGGCCTGTGTAGCCTGGGGCCTCAGGCTTGCCGGGGTCTGCGTGTGTGGCAGGGCACCTGGAGTCACTGGATGCTCCCACCTATCCTCCCCTCTACAGATACGGCCCAGACGCTCCTGCCTCCCCTCCCCCCCAACCTGCAGATGCTGCTGGGACACTTCCTCCTCCTTCCCCATCAAAGATGCACCCGGATGCTCCCGCCTCCCCTCCTTTCCCTCCCAACCCTCCTTCCCCCCCGCCCCCACCAGAAGCTGCCTGGATACTCCGGCCTCCTCTCCTCCCCCACAACCCTCCTTCTCCCCCTAACACCAGAAGCTGCCCAGATGCTCCTGCCTCCCCTCCTCCCCCCCAACACTCCTCCCCCCCCACACACCCCCCCCCCAGTCCACCAGAAGCTGCCCGGAGGCTGCCACCTCCCCTCTCCCCTGCAGATCCTGCTGGGACACTCTCCCCTCCCCCCTGCAGATGCTGCCCTGAAGCTCCTGCCTCCCCTCCCCTCTGCAGATGCTGTTCTGCAGGGTGCCCAAGGGAGGGGTCTCAGAACGTGAGCTTCTGATTATTTTATTGGGGTCCGTTGTCCAGATTTTTTTTTGATTGTAAAATATATTTTTACTTTTTAGTCTTCTAATTTAATAAATGATCCATATAAAAATAGAGAAATAAAGTCCTTTAAGGAAAGGTTCACCATGTTTGTTCCCGAGTATTCTTTAACTTAATTCACAATACGCAGGAGTAAGGCATCAGAATCGGGCGTTCACGCGTTGACAGACGCGGAACGGTGACTGAGCCCCTTCCGATCAAGCCTGAGCTTTGCCTCCTGGACTGAGTGGGAGGCGGGAAGGCCCAGGTGCTCCTTCCTCAGCACTGCAGTGGGCGTGGGCCTGCTGCTCAGCCCGGGCACCCTCTCCCTGCTGGCTGGTTCTGTTTGTGCCTTCTCATTTCCAGGGCATTTCCATCCGGGAGTGAGTGTGGAACACGGCCCTGTTCTAAGAGAGCCCGCTGGGAACCGTGGCACCCCCGACTCAGGAGTCTGAGCCCCAGTGATGACTGGCTCATGCACAGGGAGCAAAACATCCTTACATGTGAAAGACACTGCAGAGCTCCAGGCTGCCCCTCACACCCAGGCACAGATGCATTGCTGCGGCGTCCACGGACACGGAGGTGTTCGCTCTCTCTCTGCCACCTGAACCCTGAGCCGTCCCTGGCAGGGCCCCTGACTCCACCTGAACATGGCCTTTCACAGAAACGGTGGGGTGTCTGCTCCCGCTCTGCCACCCGACTCCTGCGCCAGCCATGCCTACCAGGGCATCCCTGCCACAGAACACCAGGGCTGCCAGGGAACCACAGTGCTTCAGTACAGAGCCGGGGAGAGCGGGGAGGGCTCACGCCTGCCACAGAACACCAGGGATGCCGGGAACCACAGTGCTTCAGTGCAGAGCTGGGCTCACGGGAGAGCGAGAGGGCCTCGTGGTGGGGATGGGGAGTGGGTGCCACGGAGTGCCAGTGATACCAGCAGGCCAGGGCCCTGGGGCTGTCTCTCCAGAACGTGGCCTGGTGCCCACGTGCGAGGCTCCAGCAGTGTTTGCCGAGTGAACACGGTGCCCACGTCCCGGGTGTCCTGGGCCTTTGAAGCTAGCAGGCCTGGCACCGGCACTTCAGCAGCCAGGAGATGGGCTGAGCCCCGTCTCCAGCTGAGAATGCGGCCCCTGTCATGCCAGGACATTGGGAAGGCGATTCCCTTGTTGAAAGGTGGAGCCAGGAAGAAGCCCACGTGCTGGCAGCCAGAGACCCTCAAGAGTACTGGGAAGCCATCACCACACTCGCCCGCCACGGGCTTTGGGTTTGATCTGAACCCGGTGTGGTCCAGGCACCCTCCAGGGACCCAGTCCGTTCATGTGGTTCTTTCTGAAGGGGTCATGTCCATCCAGGCTGCACACGGATCCAGCACTCAGAACCACCCAACGTGCACTTACCATTAAAAGAGCAAAACGGGTTGGACGCGGTGGCTCCCGCCAGGAATCCCAGCACTTTGAGAGGCAGAGGTGGGTGGATCAGATGAGGTCAGGAGTTCGAGACCAGCCTGGCCAACATGGTGAAACCCCATCTCTACTAAAAATACAAAAATTAGCTGGGCATAGTAGCATGTGCCTGTAACCTCAGCTACTTGGGAGGCTGAGGCGGGAGAATCACTTGAACCCAGGAGGCGGACTTTGCAGTGAGCTGAGATCGTGCCACTGCACTCCAGCCTGGGCGAGAGAGTGAGACACTATCTAAAATTTTGAAAAGACAGAGCACTGAGATTTTGTTCCATGTTACATACATTTTTTTATGGTCCAGAGTCAAAACACAAGCTGAATTCACAGAGACCACACTGTCGTCGCCTGTGCGCCATCCCCGTCTGCTCTCCTCCCTGTGGCCCAGTGTTTCCTCTTCGCGTGGCCTTCCTTGTCGTGGCCTTCCTTGGTGTGGTGTGTATTTGATGCGGGTAAACCACACACGTGTGCATGGAAAAGCGGCGATCCCTCCACACCGCCACAGGGACCCTTCCTTTCTGCTGCAGCCTGGCCCATGGTGTGACCCTTCCCATGGACGTCTGGGTCACTCTCAGTATGGCTGATGGCCTTGGTCCTTCTGTGGAAAAGATCCCTGGCGTGGGACTCCTGAGCAAAGACACACCCGCCTCCCCTCCCCATACCCCGCCCCCCTTCCCGGTACCCAGTCCCCATTTCCGGTACCCAGTCCCCCTTCCAGGTACCCTGTCTCCCTTCCCGGTACCCCGTCCCCCTTCCCGGTACCCGGTCCCCATTTCCGGTACCCAGTCCCCCTTCCAGGTACCCGGTCCCCCTTCCCGGTACCCTTCCCCTTCCTGGTACCCCACCCCCCATCCCGGTACCCCGTCCACCGTCCCCGTACCCACTCCCCATTCCCGGGACCCCGGCCCCCATACCCGTACCCCCGCCCCCAAACCACAAACCAACCCCCTCCCGGTACCCCCACCCC
>CAUYLG010001736.1:0-68746 GCA_963573385.1 Cacajao melanocephalus | reverse complement strand
TACCTCCAGAACATACGGAGAGTGGGGGAAGAAGACTGGTTCCAAATAACTATTAAGTCCATGATCACCTTAATAGAGACCCCAAGGTGGTAAAGAATTCCTTGCTTATTGAATTCCTCAGTTTCTACTACTAACACCATCGCTGCCCACCCCCAACACACACAGACATACACACACACACACAGTGAAATTCACCCACCCAGCGTCCCGTAACATACACACAGACACATACAGTGAAATTCACCCCACCCAGGGTCCCGTCACACACACACAGACACACACAGTGAAATACACACAGATACACACAGTGAAATTCACCCAGCCAGGGGCCCCTAACAGTTGCTGTGGTGTCCTTTGCCAGGACTTCACAGAGGGAGGAAAACAGAGGCAAACTCTTGCTGCCCGCTGAGAAAGGATACTGCTAGAGAGAGTGGAACTGCAGGAATGCCAGAGAAAAGGACCTAGAGGAGGGTCTGAGGTGGGAAAGCAACAGGAAGACTGAGAAAGAAGAGCCGTACACACTGAGAAAGAAGAGCTGTACACAAAAAGCTCAGCGAGGGCTGGTGGCCTGTCCCTCCATCTGACATCAAGGACTTGAGGGGTGTCCCCATGTCAGCTGTTGCCCCCACCTTCCTGTAATAAACACACATATTCACACTCACACACACACACCCCGCTCACACACACATTCACACACACACACACATTCACAAACACATAAACACACACTCACACTCACACACTCATACACACACACACACACACATAGGGAACAGCACATAATTGACCAAAGTACAGTGGTGACAGCGACTGCATCCTCTGCACACAGCCAGGGAGGCAGCCCCACCCAGTCGTTACCAAGATCTTTAATGTGCTCTTCAACTCACCTTGCACTAAAGAAATACGAGAATCCTCAGATATTCAAATCACCTATTCTCTGCAGTTAAACCTTTGGAAGATGTGGGAGAAATGGTGTTCTGTATCTGGGACCCATATCTCTCTCCATTACGCCCCCCTCAACCCCCATCTCCCGAATACACAGCTTCAGCGGGAGGTGCCTCTCTGGGGCTTGGTGATCTGGGCTGGGTGTGTTCCGGCCTCGGTGAGGCTCCCCGGCACCCCAACGGGCCACCTGGGCTGGTGCAACTGAACACGGGGCTCAGTGTCACTGATCCCTGACCCCCACCTCCCGCTCCTGGCTTTGCTTATGCCAGCTGGTCCACACTGGCTAAGCCACCAGCATCCATGCCTTGGGTAACAGATTCTGGGAGAGAAGTCTCAGACTAAATGCCATGGAAAACACATTCCAGGAAGTCTTCTCACCCTGATCCAAAGCGCCAACAGGAAGTTTCTGATGGACCCCATCCCAGAATGGAAAATCTCAGTCTTAAGAGTTAACACTCAAGTGTCAGGCACTGTCCTGAGGACTTGATGCATACTGACTTATCTAAAGCCAATAGAAACCTCATGAGGTAGGGACTATTGCTATCAGCCCCATTTTACAGATAAACAAACTGAGGCGCAGAGAAGTTAACTAACCTGCCCAGGAGCACACCACCAATAAGTGGGTTCAAATCCACGCAGAGTCTGGACTCTTTACCGTCACACAAAACTGCCTCTTCATCATGTTTCCACAGAAAGTGACGACACTGACTGAGCCAGGCCTCCCTCCTGCCGGCAGCCACTCTGGCCAGCCTCTAAGGCCCTTGAAGCAGGCTGTGAAACACAGCCACGGAGACACCTCTAGATGTGACACAAACCTAAAAGCACCTGCTGTGGAAGTTGCGGGACCGTTACGACCCCATGGCCAGAAGCACGATGTATCAGCACAGAAAGAGCAGCTCCTTTGAGGATTTGGAGAATTCCTTTGTCCCCACCCTGGAGAAACCTGGCCCAAGGCCTCCGCTCCTCACCCCTGCCCCACACAGAGCTCAAGTGAAGCCTAGACGCTGGGGCTCCGGCAGTGATCGGCCAGTGATCAGAAGGGCGACCTCAGCAAGGGCATCCTCTCGGCTCCAGGATTTACCTGCCCCTCCCAGAGTGGACTCTCCTCTCTCCCTGGCCTACCCCACTGCAAACCTCCCCCTCGCTGCATGGACACAGGCAGAGACAGGCCAGGGCCATGAGAGGGACCACGCTGACTTACTTGAAGAAGTCCTCCTTGCAGTAGACGCTCCCGGCCCTGGAGAAGCACCGGTCCGCCAGCTGCATCTGGCAGTCTGCACACTTGAGGCAGGAGCTGTGCCAGTGTCTGTCCAGGACCTTCAGGATGAACTTGTCCAGGATGTGCTGGTTGCAGCCAGCGCACTGGGGGATCTCTGTGAGGAAGAGGAGAGAGGCACTGTGAGCCTTCCACATAGCCCTGCTAACAGGCCAGGCCCTGGGCAGGCGCCTTCCCTTTCTGCTGGTGGTGGAAACAGACATGGCCCAAAGAGCAGGACTGTTGCATAGAGTTCCGCGGGTTATACGCTGCACACAAAGGTGCGTGGTCAAGGGACAAGGGGGGACTGAAAGCCAACCCTTGCTTTACTGGCCAGGCTGTATATTCAGGCTTGGGGTGACTGGTCCAGAGGAGTCACCTGCTTCTAAGGACACCACAAGGCTAGTGGCAGCTGCTAACCCATTCGTGCTGCTGCAGTCCCACAGCCAACAGGCCAGGAAGCCTCAGCGACATCCACCTCTGTTTCCACGGCATTTTCATGAGTGATCGGAAGCTCTGCTAGAAACACCAGTCCCCAAAGTCAGACCTGCACTGCAAGGCCATCTGGCCTGAAAAGCAAATGATAAAGACGGTGTGGGGGACGGGTGGACAGCGATCGAGGTCCAGGCCTGAGGGTGCTTTTGCAGAGAAAATCTCAATATTTTAATGAACTGTGACCAATACCATAGATTGGCTGGATCAATACCTCATCCTAACGTGCCTTCCTGCGCTGCAGATAGGAAAGCTAGAAACTGCTTTTCCAGATGCCCTAGTGGCCCAGGTTCTGAAGATGATTGAGTCTTCCAATCAAACGCACTTGGGAGAGGCTTGAATTCAGAACTGAGCTAAATATCAGGACAGCTGAGGGGCAGGCTCCCATCCTACTGGTGTGGGTATGTGGAGGTGATGAAGTGCTGTGTTGGGTGTTGTACTGTCCTGACCGGTCACAGCGGAGGCAATGAAATTCTGGGGGCTGACAGTTATCCTGGAAGCTCCATCCAGCTGGCTCCACTGAGTTGAAAGCCGCCTGCCACCTGATGATTAATCACTTTTCACTTAAATAGTGAAAGTGGATTCTGTTGTCTGCAATGAAACCCTAACCACTGCCCCATCCGGTTCCTGTCCTGGGTGACTTCCTATCTGAAGTCTGTTTCTCTGCCATCCCTTCTTTCCAAGGGATTGCTTGGGCATCTGATAGTATTTTGAGTCGCTGACTGTTTCAAAATCTACAAAGTGGTCAGTCTTCACGGTTGAATAAACAAACAGTGCTAAGATCTCGAGCCATTTTCCCCCTGTACTTTTCAAAAAAAAGAAGGTAACAAATCAACAAGTATTAAGAACGAAAAGATAAAAGTGTAACCGTCTGGCCTCCTTGAGTATCCTCCTAATACAGCACTCGGGAGGCTGGCAACCCCAGGGTTTCCCACGCCTATTATAGAAGACACCTTTGCTCGTCGTTTGTCTAAACACTCACTGCCTAGCACAGTGACTGGCACACAAGGGTAACACCACAGAGGTTTATCACTAAATAATAAATTCATCATATCCTGTCTGAGAAGCTCACCTTGAAACAGTTTTTCACTACTTTCTCCTGTACACTCCAAAATGTCAACAGCAGTAAAACCAAATCTGTCAAGAATCATACATGTTTTTGTTTTTGAGATGGAGTCTCACTCTGTTGCCAAGGTTGGAGTGCAGTGGCACAATCTTGGCTCACTGCAACCTCCGCCTCCGGGGTTCAAGCTATTCCCCTGCCTCAGCCTCCTGAGTAGCTGGGATTACAGCCACACGCCACCACACCTGGCTAGCTTTTGTATTTTTAGTAGAGATGGGATTTCACGATGTTGGCCAGGCTGGTCTCAAACTCCTGACTTCAGATGATCTGCCCTCCTCAGCCTCCCAAAGTGCTGGGATTATAGGCGTGAGCCACCACGCCCAGCTTCATACATGTTTTTGATTCATCTCATGTATATTGGTTGTGATATAATTTAAAAGTGTTAACAAAGGAATTAGCCTCAATGTACTAAGAACAATTTTAAACATATTTTTAAGACATTTGTACTTAAAACCTATAAATAGACTATTGGGACAAATCACTAAATGCCATCACTAGCACTGTACACAGAAGTGCCAACCATGGGCCCAATTAAACCCTAGCCCCACCTATTCCCTTCATGGCCCCAGCACCACCAGTATTTGCGTGGAAGTCAGACCTGGTATATATGCCTTGCCTGTTGACCCCTTTCTCAGACCAAAGTACCCATGGAAGCGATCAGGTGTCCCACCTGCTAATTGCCCCAGTACATAAAGGATTCTTTTTCTTTCTGTCTCCACAGTTTTCCTCCTTGAGAAATACATTGTCCAGCCAATCAGTACTTGCCCAGGAGGAGGGGAGACCCAACCAGGAAGCCCTCCCAGGTCAGGGAAGCGAGTTAAGGACAAAGGGCGTGCAGAGCCAGCAGGAACGTGTGAAGAAGGCCTGCCATGTGCCACAGGGCAGCACCGTGTGCCCACAGAGCCCAATGGTGGGGCACAGCCACGGTGGGAGGCTGCTAGGCACAGCCGTTCAGGGCTTCATGCCCCATGGCACAGCTGCACCTCGGCCCTGGGAGTCAGGTCAGGGGCTTCTTTGTGTGAGGAGGATTTCCAGGAGCTGGACCCTCACTGGCCTTGGGCAATACAGGCCAGGAGCTAGCCCAGCTCCCTGCACTTCTCTCGGCTCCTGGGAAACAGAGGCCACCGATTCCTACCTAATTGTTGTTTGGCCTGCCCCCCTACCCTCCCCGACGAGAGATTTGGCTATATTTCTCCTTCCAGCCACAAATGCGTGGGATGAGGGTGAGGATGTAAGCCCATAAAATTTATTTCGAGCAGGGTATCTAGTGGGAGCCTAATCTGATGAGTATTCAAGAGAGAATACATTAGGGCTAATGTATGCAGGGAATGGCGGGCAGGGGAGTTTTAGAGGCTTGTAAGCAGAGACGGCATCACACTGAGAAACAACACTAAAAGCAGACAGACAAGCAGCTTCAGCCTCGAGCTTCGAGGAGAGGATCGACGCTGGCTCAGTCTGGGCTGCCAAAACTAGAGGCCCTCGCAGAGGGGCCCTGGGATCAAACCAGGGCTCTCTGGCTTGGCAAAAACGGAAGGGGCCTACCATGGGTGCCCTTTAAGTTAAAAATTAAAACCCTTTTCTATTCCACTGCAAATTTTGACAGGGGGATTAAACAAAGATAATTTGGAAATGCTTTAAAAGATCCCCAATATACCAATTACAGTAGTACAACCAGACATCAGAAGCCTGTTGTGAGCCATGTGAGGGCTTGAGTGTGTATTATCACCTCAGTGAACTGCTCTCAGTGAGGAAGGAATTATCATCCCATTTTACAGATGAGGAAACTGAGCCTTTGCGAGATCAGGTGATGTGCCCAAGGCCCCACAGTCAAGGAGCCAGAATTTCAACCAATAGCCTGCGCTGCTGCTTTCCTGAAGATGGACTAACCCAGTCGGAGAGCTCAAGGGGCCTGAGCCACCTGCTTATTTGGCTTGAGCCTGTCATTTTCTAGACAGGAAATGGTGGCAGAGACAGAGTCTCAACATGATCCCATGTACAGTGACAAGAGATTACAAGACCACTGGCCTCTTGAGCTCCCTTACAACTGGGCAAATGGAAATGTTTGAGGCACAGACTGAGATGACACAGGCATTTAGTGTGCATGTGTCATATGGGATGGACACCTCATGTCCAGGGCAGGGCGGGAAGCAGCAGCCTCTGTCCACGATCTCCTCCCCCAGCTACAAGGCGCCTGCTTGCTGATGGCATCTGTCAAGTTCAGACCCATCCCTGCTGTGAGGATGCAGAGACCTGTGAATTCAGACCCCACACTCCAGGCAACATGGCCCCCATATAATTACACAGATTAGTAACAAACATAAGCTATCTGGAAATTTTTCAAAGAGCAACAGCATAAGCCTTTCAATTAAACCTACAATAATTTAATTTTTACAGTTTAGAAAGACTGGACAGGACAGGGTTTATCTGGGTTTCCTACCAGGAATAAAGTTCTGGTGCATGAACTGGACCTCCTCACCCTGAGGGAGGAGGCATTGAGGAAGACTGCCTTGGCCTCCTCTTGCAGGGGAGAGGAGAGGAGAACTCCTCACCTGCCCTCCCCTTACAAAGGTGCAGTGGCTCACGTCTGTAATCCTGGCACTTTGGGAGGCTGATGTGGGTGGATCATTTGAGGCCAGGGGTTCGAGACAAGCCTGGCCAACATGCTGAAACCCCATCTCTACTTAAAAAAAAAAAAAAAAGAGCCAGGCATGGTAGTGCACACCTGTAATCCCAGCTACCTGGGAGGCTGAGGCACAAGAATCGCTTGAACCCAAGAGGCGGAGGTTGCAGTGAGCCAGACTGTGCCCCTGCACTCCAGCCTGGGTGACAGAGCAAGACCTTTTATCTCAAGGAAAAAGAAAAGTTGTAACCAAAATTTCCAAGGGATAAGACAATTTCCAAATCCCCAATAAACTTAACATATTTCATGCAGTATTTAGTATCTCAAAATTCCACTTTAAAACTGGAATTTAAGCAGATGCTTGGAGTCACTAAAGACAAAATTTGATCTATTCATATAAACTCAGTTCCCAATGTAAAGAGTCATTTCACTTAAAATGAAAGTTTTTATCTTATCTACCCATAAGTTTTTGTGATGATGCTCTCTGCTGGGGCTTTGCAAAAGGTAAAGAAACAAAAAGTAATGTCCCTGGAACAGCCAAAGAACCTTTGGAAATGCTGGACCACACTCCCCATCTGCAAGGCCCATCCACCAGAGCACTCCCAGTCATAGAGCGTGATATAGTCAAGGCACAGACCTAAGCCCACACGTACCTGCATGAACACATACAGACATTCTTACATGCACTCACATACACACTCAATATACACCCAGATATATATACACACCCACCCCATATGTATATATACAGACATGCATATAACACGGACACATACATACACATACAGAGAAACACAATCAAAAATATACACCTTGAGACACATACATTCCTACATACACGAAGGCACACGCATGTACCACAGTCACATATACATGCAAGTGCACATGCATATTCACATATACTCAAAGACACATACTCACATGTACACACAAACACATGCACACACACATCCTCATACATGGGATGCGGCACTGCCACACTAGAAAAAAAAAGCCGATTCTGAAATGAAGCTCTGTCTGTGGAAAGGCAGGCTTAGCTGAATGAGGGAGCTGTCCAGTCCTGAAGCAGAGGGGAGAGTGGGGAATAAGTGAACTGGAAAAGCAGAGGGAAGAAGAAGCATTGTTTCAAATACTTTTTTAGAGATATTGGGAGATCAGCCTGGGCAACAAAGTGAGACCCTGTCTTAACCAAAATAATAATAATAAATAAATGAATAAATAAATAAATAAAAGAATTGCCAGGCATGGTAGGGTATACCTGTAGTCCCAGCTACTTGGGAGGCCAAGGCAGGAGGATCACCCAATTACACCACTGCACACCAGTCTGGGCAACAGAGAAAGACTCTATCTCAAAAACAAAAGCGAAACAAACAAACAAAAAAAACCCATAAAAAACCAACCACACAAATAAATAAATAAAAATATATTGGGAGACTATGGAAGTTTTCAGTTCTGGGCAGAGTTTAGATCTCCAAATCCTTAGGTCTTCCAAATGGCCAATAAATTCCAACTCTAGTCAGAAATGAGCTCGGATCCTAATTCTACCCTGTATGTGATCTTGGGCAAATGACTTAACTTCTCTGAGCCTTGATTTTCATATCCATAAAATGGAAATAACTATAGCACCCTTTTGGGGTAGCTGCGTTATTCATGGTCGAATCAGGTAACGCATGTACAACACCCAGCCCCCACAGTACCAGCGTCCAAGGTCAGCTATTCACTCTCTCCTTCACTGCCTCACAGCCAGTTGCCAACAAGATGCATGTATGTATTTAAAGTGTATCAAAATTACTTCATGCTTCACTATTTCCCAATATACCTTTTCCCTCCATCAACCCCTCCTAAACACTCAGAACTCTCCTCCACTCCCTTACTTCCAAAGCATTCAGAAGACACACACTCTTTTCTAATCAACATAATCCTGGAGTATAAACAGCAGACAATGCAGTATTACAAGGGCTCAGTCTTTCTGGACTAAAGAAATCTGGCAGACTCTTTCTTCTGCAGAATGAGGACAAATTTGCCAGACCTTGATCTCCCCCAACATGCAGATGGTAAAAATGAGGAGGTTGCGGCCACAACTGCCTGATCTTACTTCACTGTTGCTGTAATGTATCCAGGTGAGGGTAGATTGGGTTCAAATTAACGTCTGGGGCTTCTAGCATTTTTTTCTTAGAGACATCTAAACGCCCAAAGGAAAAGAGACTATTTCTTACTTGATAAGAAATGGCTACAGACCCTTCCCCAGTAGCCAGAATCTACTTCGTCGAGGAAGCTTTTAAAACTCACAACATGATGGCCAGCCCTCAAACCACCTGACGCGTGGTGGTAGGGGCACACTGGGCTTATTTTTCAGAGTGGTGCATCAGAAACTGGATTCCATTTTTAAATCCCCAAATTCCTCCATTAGTGGTTTCTGAAAGCTGGAAAGTGGAAGAGATCAAAAGGTCTGATGTGATCTGTGGCAGACCAAACTGCCCACGCCCCTCTGGTGAGGATAATAAATATGGTGCATTTGTATTCCCCACTCATGTTTCTTTCATTTCCAAGAAACTGCTCTCAAGGAACCAGGGGCCACCATGAAACATTTCACGGAGGGTTTGTGTTTATTTGATCGATTTTAATTATTTGAAAAATTGTGTTTTCTATCCCCTTGGTCACGGAAGATCAAAAGGGTAAAGGAAAAATATTTCCACTAAGGAGACTAAAATGAGAGCCAACATATCTGACAATGACATCTCAAATGGATCTTTAAAAAGGCATCTTTCTGGGGAAAGGAGTCAGAATTTCAGATATTTCCATTGGAATCATAATGCTATGCACTGCTTAATATTTTTAAGAAACCAAGTTACTTTGTACTGATAGGTAATGTTTAGGCCAGGCACGGTGGCTCATGCCTGTAATCCCAGCACTTTGGGAGGCCCAGGTGGGAGGATCAATTGAACCCAGAAGTTCAAGACCAGTCTGGGCAACACAGTGAGACCTTACCTCTATTATAATAGTTTTAAAAGGGAATAATGTTTATTCAACTATGCTCTGAGACCAGATGAATATTTTGTAAAATTTGTGCTTTGATGTACCACCTTGCCGCCTGCGAGGCTTTTGCTTTTTAACTGTCTTTGCTTTTTAACTGCCTTTTGGATGAAGTGTTCTTTTTGTTTCACGCTTTGACTTGACAGCCTAATGCTCAGGACACGGTTTTTCTTGCTCCTTTCAAGAAAAGGAGCTGGGTGTATGGGAGTCACTTCCAGGGCTTCCTGTTTGCAGACCCCACAACATTCCCACTCAGGTGACCATCCTCTTGGGACAGCCACCTGCGCTCCAGTGGGGGCTCTGTCTGTGAAGTGGGAGCTGCGGTCCCAGTCTCTGAGTCCCTTAAGATCACCAGCACTCCGAACTTGGTCAAGTACTTTCACATCGGCACGCTCACTCCCTCCTCCCAGACATCTTGAGAAACAGACATTGTCTTCGTTTAAAAGGTTTTGAGAATAAGGGTACACAGCTGGGGGCCGAATTAGGACTAAACCTTTTTCCCTGGGTCTGATGCCTTCCACCTGTGCTCAACCAAAGCCACCTCCATCTGGGATCCCAAAACCTTTTTGCTGGTGATTTCCTTCCAGAAATAAGTAGTTTTTTGAGCTCTGCCTCAAATAACCTTTAGCCAATATACATTTCCAAAAACATTTAATTGTATTTATTTGTTAAGTTTCTTTACTGACTACTAACTGAAAGCAGACAGCAAACGGGGCTTTGAGGAATCACATATACAGTTGAAATATTATGCAAACGCTTTTCTTGAAATTTTCCATTCCTTTCCCACAGGTAAGGAAGAGTAAACAACAGTCACATTGCGGACATTGCTGGTCTGTTGCCTCAGGTTCCCTGAGAAAGAAGCAAGACGGTGCTCTAAAGGCAGGCTTGGGAAATACTCTCAGTGGAGGGAAGGGGGTTCATTGATTCAGTCTGGGAATGACTAATTCTAAAATACATCAACAAGGTGAAACCACAGGACATTCCAAGTTATGGCACGCCTGCCTAAACACACACCTGAGTTCTGAAATATGCAAGTCAAAGATTTATAATGGAGGTATAGCTAAATTAAAATTAAGAGATCTATTACTGGATAAATATTTCAAAAATAAACTTTCCAATTCAAAGTAGCCACCATCACTGCTGACAATAAAGTCCTGCTCTCTGGTCATAATTCCCCTTTTAAATTACCTGGTAATTGTGACCAAAGGAACCGAGGCCTGGGGCCCACAGACTCAGTTTTCCATGACAAATCTTGTGTGCAACCCCTCACCAACCCTGGCTCTTTGTCATTAAAGAATATTCATTTTTTGTTGAACAATTTATAGTTCCTGTTTTTATATTTTCACTTATTCTAAATCAGCGTATCTTGAAGAGATAACATAATTTTCCACGTTTTTATAACATTCCTCTTAAGGGATTTTCACAACCTAGTAATAATATTCTCATAAACAACACAGCTTAAGCACAAAATTCCAACATTAATGCTTTAAAACAAAAAGAGAAAAGGCATATTGAACATCAAGGTATTTTATGATGGTGACAGCAGCATTAAACAGAGAGAGCCGGGCCAGCTATAAAAATACTGGAAAAATTCTAATTTTAAAAACTGGCATCACATTTAAGGTAAATCATATTCACTATCATCATATCCACTGGCATGTTTTAAAATGCATCAATGTACTCAAGTCTGTTTATCTAATTTCTTGGGTTTTGTTTGTTTGTCTTGACAAATGTCTAGCAACTAGAAAAAAAAGTCAGAAAATCCTTCTCACATCACAAATGATCACACCGAAAGCCGTCCTTTCCCTCCGCTTGCTTTCTGGAATTCTTCCCACAGTTAGTTAGTTTTATTTGGTGGTGTGGGGGTGCCTTTGAAAATCTCCTTTGTTCTTTTTCGGTTTAGACAGTCAAAAATAGTGACCTCTTCAATAAAAGAGCAAATAAAAGAGTAAACTGGAGATAATTTCGATGTTATCATTTTAAGGCTGTAATTTGGGTAATATTTTAACAGAAGGAGTCCACTAACACATGAAACACACAATGTAAATATGTATTTGCAGGGATAAGATGATCTTCTAGGTGATATATTGTCATGTAATTCCTATTCTTCAGTAGGATATCAAATGTTCTCAGTAATTGCAAATAAAACGGAAAACTGCATTAGACAACTCCATGTTTGTATATGGAAATGTTGTAGACACATATCTATTTCCACTCATTTTCACATTTAATCATTGCTGCATCCCTACAATGTATTTTTCTAATGTCTCACTCTGTAACAATATTCCATATGTTTGGCACTCTTTCCCTCATAACAAGAAACTTTCAATTAATTTGGCTGGAAGTTTTGTCTCTATTAAGCTATTCCCAGAACCAATCCCTTAGCCCCCTAACATTATAATCAAAGCAAATTATATTTTAAAGACATTTGGGGGTGAGGTACTGCAGTAAAACATCTGTGGCTAGACCCAGACTGACAGAGGGAAAGAGGTGAGGAGATCTGAGAAGAGAAATCCACCAAAATTACAGCAGGAGGCAGGACTCGCCTCCCAACTTGACTTTCCAATCAGCCACTCATACAGTTAACCCCAAAGTACATTTTCCAAGAGCGAGTCCAATTCATTTTCACCAATGAAACCCAACCTGGCCACCTACCCCCAAGAGTAGTGCCTCAAAATGGTTGATTTGTGCTCCGCTTTGATCAGGGATCCTGTAAAACTGAGGACTAAATAAGGTAAAACCTCACAGTGGCATCTAATTTTAGTTAATTTCTTCTACCACGGACAACAAGAACCCAGCTCCAGGGCAGCTTCTCGCCTATACACAGCACCTGTGCTTCCCACCCAGGGCGCCTAGAGAGAGAGATGGATCCACCACTGTGCAGCCCCCCAGTAAAACCCCTGTGTCATGAATTCCTGCACAATCCCTTGTTTCTACCCGCAAATATTTTGCAAATGAAGGAGGGGATAGACAGAAGAAGTGGGAGGAGGGTGGGAAAGAAGGGGTGGAGAAGGAGGGAGGGAGAAAGAGAAATTCAAGCCCCCAGACCACGATGGAATTTTACTAACAGCAGTGGACCCTATTCGCCCACATCTCTTATGGGCTTGTTAACACTCATTCCAGGAAGGGAGAAAGGCAAAACACTGCTACAAAGTAAACCCCCTCAAGGGCAGCCAGCCCTCTCCAAGTCCAGCCTCTATGCAGTAACGTATTTGGTGCTGCAACAGCAAACTGCTGCTTCAGTCAGTCTCCAACCTTGGATTTCTCAAAGTGGGTAATACTCCTTTTGTCCTCTCTTCAGCTAAACTGGTTCCCAGTCCCTATGCGTTCCAAAGCTTCTCAGCTCTATTCCAGAAAAATTTCCCCAATTGAAAGAAGAGGCACAAGGTCCCTTCATCCAGTTCTGCCCACCCTCCCCCATCCACAACTCTTCAATAGAAAGAGGACACAAGTTTCCCAGTCAGAGAAATCCACCAAATACCTACCATTCCTGTCCAAAACAAGAGGCTCAAAGCAGACTTCACAAAAAGGCAATCGAAATTACGGCTAATTCCTGTTCACTAATTTTCCATCCCCGCAGCACTGCACGCCCCAGCCTCCTTCCCCCGGCTCCTCCCTCTCCTCCCAGCACTGGGGTCTCTGGCTTCAGTCTGCTAACGCGGGTGCTAAGTAATCACTAATTGCCTGTAACGCAGAGTGAAAGGGCATTAAAATCCGAGGCAACTGGGAAGTTAGGACAATGCAAATATTTAGGACTTGAGGCTGTCTACACCTGGCCAGCGGGGTCATCGGGTCACCGTTCAAAATACAAGATGCCCCTGTGGCCAGAGTTTTTGTCTACTCAATGGAAAGAAATTGCTTTGCCGGTTTCCCGGCTCTCCCACCCCCACCCCACCTCTAGGAGTCTTTAAAAATGGACCCTGGTATTTGCAGACCTGTAGGCGGTCTCCAGGATGCCTCGAGGGCTCGCGCATCCCTAATCCTCACAGCATTTAGTCTACATTCTTGCCTTAACCCCCTCTTTGTTTTTAGCGTGTCATGGGGCAGGTGCAGATACACCTAGCTTCGGTCGTCCTTCAACTTCCTGCCGTTCCCGGTTTTATCCCTCCACGTCTTTTCTAGTAACTCATTTCCTTCTTCATCAGTTTCACCCTTCAGATCCCTTTAAAAGACACATTGGTCCCGCCGTCTAATAACAATAATAATAATAATAACAATAAAGGGCCTATCCTGCACAAAGCCAACCACCTGAGACACGGGGATGCGCCTGGTCCCAGCCCAGCCGCGGCCTCTCGTGCGGTGGGTGCACCCGGTGGCCCGCACCACCTCGCCTTCCCCGGCGACGCACAGTGCCACCGACTCCCTCCCCTGGTCGATTTTAATTGACATCTTCGGCCGCCTAGGTAGAGACTCTATCTCGTGAGCCTGACAGGTTTCCAGCACTCGTCAAGGTCGGCTAAGCTGGGGAACCGAGCGGGGAGCCGAGGCTCGAACACCCGCAGAACGCGCGGGCCCGGCAGACCCGCCGGCGGCCTCCCAGCTCCCAGGAGGAGGAACCCCTTCAAAAATGGGAGCATCGCTCTCCCAGGGTTAAACAGTCACAGAAGACTCAAGCCGCCGGGATTGGGGTTTAATTTTGTTCTTCCAAAGGCTTGGAACGAAATGAGCCTGGAGAAGGAGAGAGGTTTCCACCCGGCCTCCTCTTCATGGGCGCACCGTCCGCACTCGCGCGCGTCGCGCCTATCCTTGCGGGAAAAGTCCCTGCCACCACTCCAACGGGCGGCAAAGGGGTCCCAGGCCGGGCTAATTCCAGCTCAGTCGGACCTCGGGGCTACCTGAGAGAATAAGCTCCGAAAACCGGTGCAAACCCCTGGGCGGATGGAGGGAAAGTGCCAAGGCGCAGGAACGCCTATTGCGGGGTGCTGGGGACAGAGAGGTGGTCCCTCCTTTGCCCCCTTCTTGGCTGCGATCTTTACCCACGGCTTCGGGACGCCGTGCGCGCAAAGCCGGCTACCCGCGGAGGGCAGTCCCGTCCACATCTGCCGCCACCGGCGAGCCCCGCAAAACCCAGAGCGCGCCCGGGATTCCCCGGCAAGTGCCCAGGATCGTGCGCCGCCCGCGGGTGTGCGGCAAACGCTCATTTAAATAATCCGTCGTCTGTTCCCCGGGCCACCCAGGCCGGCGTCTGCCCGCCGGGCGGAGGAGCCCTGCCCCGGTCGCAGCGAGGTCGTGCGGGTCGCGCTCCCAGACCCTAGGACGCCACTCCCTCCCAGCCCTGCGCAGCCCCACCTAGCTCTGGTTTGCCGCGAGCCCGGACCTCGGCCAAGCGAGGAAGTAAACTCGAATTAGTATCTGCTTCTTCTCAGTCCCAACTTTACGACTTCACGGACACTGGGGACCACTCAGTGCAGACCTTTGCCCCTCACCTGCTGCACCTGCGTGCTCCGTGTCCGGCTTTAACAGTTAATTCTGCATGCTGAGTGCCCTGGGATCGCGGCTTCCCAAGCTACCCTCGGAGCTCACGACCCTCTCCGATCTCAAGGCCATGGAAAAGAGGAGGCTGGAGCCCTCTCGCCCCTTGGGAGTCCTCGGCCATCCGCTGTCCCAAGCGGGGCGCCGCTGCGCACAACCGAGTTTCTCCAAATTTCCTTCTATGTGGTACGCAGCTCAGGTCGGGGGCTGGGACGGGATCCTAGCAGTTAGGACATCGGAACCCCCAACTTATCAGGCCCAAATCAGCCGGCGGGGACGGTCGCCTCGTCTGTAAAAACTGTCTTGCGCCTGAGAATATTCTTGCGACGCAGGGAAGGAGGTCTATGGTGCCCACGGCTGTTGTACCCGAATGTTGGGAATATGATAGAATCTCAATCGATTTCATTCTCATATATATATATTTGTGTGTGTGTTTTTCTCGCACAAGGAGAAAAAGCAAGAATGGAAAGAAGAGCGAACAGCACCAGCGTTTGAGCGGGCTCCTGGCTTGGGCAGTGAATCCGTCCCACTCCCTTAAGGAACGGCCTGCAAAAAGGAGGATCAACAACCCCGGGGGCTCGGATCCATGAAGCAACCTGCGCTGGGACATTTACGCCCAAGCACCCAGAAGGAGCCCCAGGAGGGGAAGTCCCAGAGAAGTCCTTCACCTGACCCTACCAAACACAAAATAAAATACCCTCTTCCTACAGCTTCGGGTTCGCCTGAGCTTGTCGGAAGCATTTTAGGAGACAAGGAAGGGGACAGAGACCCCCGGGCCTGCATTCCATTTTCCACCCCCAGCCGACACCCCACGAGGCTCCTCCTCCTCCCATGGGGGCTGCCCTCTCCCCCACCAGCGAGCAGGGCCACGGGCCTCCTTTCCCTCGGTGCCTGGGGAGACTATGTGGCAGATGGGTCAAAATCGAGGCGCATAAAACGCCCCACCTTCCTATAAGCCCCGCGCTTTTTGCTTTTCGGCGTCTCCTCAGCGGGCATGGCCGGTCAGCAGGGCCCCGACGAGGGGAGGAGACTGCTGAGGTCCAGGGAGAGAGTTTTGGAGGCGGCTCAGAGGGGGCTCTCACCGCACTCGGATCTTGATGTCCCTACAGCCCGGAAGGCAGTGGGGACGCGCTGTCCGTGTTGGCTGTAGGGACAGCTGTAGGGTCGTCGGAGCGACGAGGCCCGCACTGCGAGCCGCGCGACCAAGTTGCGGTAAAAAACCAGGAGAGCGAAAGCGCAAATGGCGAGTCCGCACGGGAGCCTGAGGAGCGGGAGGCGGGGACAGAGTGGCAAAGAAGAGGCCAAGTCTGGAAACTAGCGAAGAGAGAGAAATTATTACATCAGTTTTCCTAAAGGGATGCACCTCACTCATCCCCAAATAAGCATAAGAATAGTCCAGCTGCCACCGAAATAAGCTGAATTTAAACAGCTTCTTCTAAAATGCCCCTCGAAGGGATGCACTAGAGGCACGGAGCTTGGAGACACCTAGACCTGCGCCCCCAGGTGCTCCATTCGTGATGACTCCGTGTGATGAAGAAGCCAGCATATCTGTGTTGAAGAGGAAACCCAAAACCTTCTAGTTGGTGACTGGAGAGACCCCTGTGGGAGACCCTTTCTTTTGTCTCCCCTCCCCTAGGGTTTAAGAGCCTACTGTCCCGGAAGGCCCAAGGGTGTGCCCCACAATCCCTCCTGCTTCCCCCCTTCTTAGGCCACTGGGCCCAATCCCAAGATAGCTAACGGTTGTGTATACGTGGGTGAGGGGACCATGCCCCACCTATCCCCTGGTCCCAGCACCTACAGCAACAGGCCGTGGCCAGATCTGCTGCAAGGGAAGGTACAATCCACTCACATTCCAAGAGGAAATAAAAGGTGGATCTGGAAATCTTCAGGGAACGGTCCCCTCAATTTTGGCTGATGCCTCCTCCAACCAAGGCCACAAAACCCGGACAAAAGGGATGACTGACCACCCCCTCTAGGTTAGACATTGCCTCGATGGGCCATGTATACCTCAAGTTCCTTTGTGTACCTCAAGTTTTCCACAGTGTGACCTAGACTCAGCCTTGGCAAACTGCAGCTCTGAAGGTGAGTTCTGGGCATTCTGGGAAAGCGACTCCCTAACATCGAACATCAAAGTTCTCTCTAAACAAGGGAAGCTAAGAGTGAGACAATCGGTGTCGCTCATTACAAGAAAGGCCGTCAGAGCAGAGACCATCGTCCTTCATCTCGGTCCCAAAAGACAGGTCACCTACGGACCACAGCCACAAGAGCACAGGCGTACTGGGTACCAAGGACACTAGTAACACACACACCCTTCCCCCACTCATGCAAGCTCCTCACTCTCTCAGAGCTACAAGCAGCTTAAGGACTCGGTGCACCTTTGCCAAGGTTTCTGTTTGTTTGTGCAGGGGCTGAGAACCCACTCTGTCCCTACCTGTGTGCGGGGATGCCTTCTATAGAAACATCTTAGTAAACTCCCCAGGGCTCAGCACAGACGTGGAACTGTTTGCCAGCAGTTGACACAAAAACACACAAAGAATAACTATAGAATACAGCCAAGAAACAATCTAAATAGGCTTGGATGAAGCTATCCTTTTCTAGTCCCTTCTCAAAAACTTCCCAGGGAAGCCCAGGGTACACGCTCTTCAGCGTGCCCTCCGAGGTCTCGCCGGACAGAAACCCTGCCATGGAGAGCCGAGGCGCAGGAGGGCGCGCTCGTGCGTCCTAGTTTGTAGGTAGTTAGCATCCCTGGGTAAGCCGGCCCTTACTTAAAGTAAACCCCGAAGACGTAGCTACCGCACCACAAAAGAAGTCGCAGGCGGAGCAAGGGACTCCTTGGTCTCTCCAGGGTGCCCGGGGCGCCGTACTGAGCATGCGAGCCACCCGGGCAGGACTCTCCCTGCGCTCGCCTTGCGCGCGCAATTGGGCACCTGTTCTGGCCTCCTCACAGATTCTCTCTCGCGGACTCTCGGCTCAGGAGTGAAGGACAGAGACGGATTCCCTCCGGAAAAACCTCTGCGCGCGCACACCCATACACATAGACTTGGGGATAAACACGCTCCGAGCTCCCGCCGCCTAGCTAATTTCTGGCGCGGGAAGAAAGCAGGAGGGCAGGCTAGCAAAGCGCGCACACACCCCCATCTCTACCCCTCCAAACCAGAGCCATCCTGAGCACCTGCCCTCGCGTGCACAAAGGCAGAACCCGGAATTCACAACTTCATGCGGGTGCTTCTCCCTCCCCTGCATTCCTAGGCTAGCTGGAATGCAGCGAGCAGATTCCCTCGTGAGCAGACTCCCTCATCAGGAACAGTCAGTCCCCGGCCGCGCACACGGCGGGTGCCGCCGGCAGTAGCGGCTGGGGATGCACCGGCGTGCACGCCCCGGGCGCCGGCCTCAGGGACTAAGAGTGTGGCTCGGGTTTCTCTGCCGCCAGCCTCGGGGGCGAGAGGCACGTTCTCCAACTTCCCGCCAGCTGGGGTGAAGTTGCGCTAGCGGTCCCGCGAGCATTGACCATCCAGCTGGGAAAAGATTTTGGGGGGACCACCCTCGCTCTCAGGCCTGGCCTACAGCTCGTACCCCTGGGTGTCCCCAAACAGCACTCTCCCTAGTGTTCCAAGGAAAGCCACAGTCTGGAGATGCAGGGTTCGGTACTCGGTACTCAGCTCGCCTCAAGCATGATCCAGGAGGCGATTACATTCGGCCCCAAAAAGCGAAGAGCCTGGCCCCTCAAAGGCACTCTGGCCGGCGCCCCAGCCCTGTGACCGCCTCTGCGCCCCGGCCGCCGGCCCCTCCCGGCCAGGGCCACCAGCGGCGTCCGGCCCACCCCGCAGCTGCTGAGGCTGCTACCTGTCTTGTTAGAATTAAATCAGCAAGAAAGGGGGGTGTCTTACGTTGCATCGGCACACCTAGCATCTCCGGGAGCCCCTTGACAGCCCCCTCCGCGGGGACAGTCGCACTCTGCATCATCTCGGAGCGAGAGCCAGCGAGTCGCAGTCTACGGAGATCTCTCGCTCTCTCGCTCTAGCTCGATTCAGAAATTTCAAAATAATAATTAAAACCTCAAGCAGGCCGCCGGAGTCGCGGTGGAAACCGGGCCCTCCGCCTCTCCGGGAGGACTCCACAGGCTGGCCGGCCCCCTCCCCCTGCCAGTCCCCAGTCTGTTTCCAGTCCCTTTGATCTCGCTCTCCGGGGTTGGTGCACATCCCAGGTTGAGACGCTGTTGCTGCAGCTCTGGCTTTTTTCCTCTCCTCCTTCCCCCGCCCGCTCCTTCCCCCTCCCCCTCCACCCTTGGCGTGCCGGCCGCCCGGGAGGCCGCGGTCACCCGGGCGTTTTGATTCATTCACACTGCAGGAGCGGCCGTGACGTCGCTTTCCGCAGGGAGGCCCGCCCTTCGGCACATCCCCCCACCCGGCGGCGGGCCACCGACCCCGGCGGGACTGGGGGTCCCGGCGCCCCAAGTGAGGCCGGGGGGGCGGGGCGGCAGGGAGCGGGGCGGGGCCTCGCAGGCCTGCACCCCCTCCTCCGCCCAGCCGTGCAGACTCGCGCCCCGGGTATAAATTCTGCGGCTGGCCCGCCGTGGCAGCAGGTGGTCGGAGACGGCGGCGCCCGGGGCTTGCGGGTCTCCGCGGGTTCCAAACTCGCGCGGCTCATGTCCTCCTTACTCCTCCGTTCGGTCCTGTGGGTGGGGCGGGGCAGTGGCCGGGGCCGGGCGGGGCAGGCGGTCGGGAGGCCGGGGCCGCGTCGCCTTGTCTTCGCCTTGCGCGCTCTCGGGCCCCGGCTTCTCTCCGCCGGACGGAGCGCGCTCTGTAACCGGATGACTACATCCATCTTCCTCCTCCTCTTCTCCCCTGGCCAATTCCTTTCCCGCCGGCACTTCCCAGCCCCTACTCTCTCTCCCCCGCGTCTGGCTGAGGCTGGGCCAGGGACAACCCGTACTCGGCTCGGAACGCGCGAGTCACGCGGCAGGCTGCGGCGGCCCGGGCCGGGGAAGGCGGCCAGGGGCCGTGCGCGGAGGTGGCGGGGCGCAGGCCCCCCGCGCGCGCGCCCCCGCGGACCGCAGCCGGAGTCCGCACTTGCCTACCGCTCCGCCGGGCAGGGGCCCCAAGCCAAACGGTGGTGGGGTCTCCCCGGCCACCGGTCGCCCAGCTCGGCCCTTTCCTGGGTCCCCAGAGCCTGCTCTGCCTCTCTGGCTGCCACCGCGGGCGCTTTGAACCGTCCCCAACCTCGTGCATGCAGGGCGGCAGCGAGCACACGGACCCCCCGGGCTGACCTGCGAGAAGGCTTGCGATGCTTACTGTATTTACGAGATGCAAGTAGAGAGAGAAACGCTTAAAACAAATTCTCAAAGCGAGTTTCTGGCGGAAATACAACAGAAGGCCCAACGCTAAGACGAGGGCTCTTCTGACGCTCCATCAGGCGCTCGACGCCTCTGGGCTTAAGGCGCCGGAAGCCCACCCCGCCTGCCCCAGCCCCACCGGCTCTCATGCCCCCAGCCCCCACGGCATTTTCTTCCAAAAATGCACACAGACGTGTCCTTCCAGCCTAGTAGGGTTCAGCTCATGCGGGAAGGGGGACTGTGTGCCCTCCCCAGCCTTCCAGAACCTTCCGTGCTCTTTCCCCTGGCATCATCTCCAAACAAGGGACACCTGCTCACCTTTCAGGGTTGGTGAGGCAGGAGCCTGGGGCGGGGGAGAATGGCCTGGTCGTCCGAGCTGCCTAGCGCTTGTCTCCAGTGAGGTCACGGTGACTTCCGTGTGGCCTGGTACGGGGTTGGCATCATCTCTTCCCCTGTTTACCTGCGAGGTGACTCAGGTGCGCGAGACAATATACGACGCAAGAAGAAAAAAGCAAAAGAACCCAGTGACACTTTCAGTGTTTACGAAAATGTGTTCTGTAGAAATGCAACTAGTAAGCAAACACGGGAAAATGCCAGCCTCATTTGCAGTGAACGACACGCAAGACAAAACCACACGTGCACACCTCTGTCTGTGAGATGACCGACTCGGGGGCGGGGGGCGTCCTAGAGTTCAGGGCTGGCTAAGGGGCTTGGACACTGGTACTCTCACCAATACTGCTGGATGCTTATAAACTTAACCTCCGTTTGGAAAGCATTGTGGCAATATGTATCAAACTCATAATTTTTTGATACACTTTAGTTCATGTAGTACTACTTTTGAATGTCTATTCCATGGAAATAATCTATTTTTAATAAAAGTTTCATGCATGAAGATGTTTATTACGGCATCATGTTTTGGAGAAAAATAACCTAAATAGCCAACAAAAGAACAGTGGCTTAGGGAAGTAGAGGAAATTGTTTGGTAGTATGTTACAGAATCATTGAAACCAATTATGAAACCCAAGAACATGGGGGAGTTTGTGAAATACTATTTTTTTTTAAAGCACAGTGCAATAGTGTAGGATTATAAGTATGTAAAAATGTTAAGTCAAATGAGGGCAGTGATAATACCCATTGTTGGTTAGGCTGTGGGGAAATTAGAAAACGGTTTCCTCGTGGGAACTGCAAAGAGGGGAAATATCTTCTGAGGGCGTTTTGCCTACAAATCTGATGGATTTGACCGAATCCCTATAGAAGTTTATCCAAGGAAAATAAGAATGTTTGTAAACATGTAGTCACAAAGATGTTTATAATAAAAAAGAAGTTTACAAAGATGTTTTAAAAGGGAAAACCTAAAAATCTAACAATAGGGGATAGTAAATATACATTAAATTACTAAATAAAATGGATTGTTACGAAGTCTTAGAAATACAACAGAAGAATATTTAATAATATAAAAAAGTTTGAGATTTAGGATATGTGAAAAAATATGAAGCAGTATGAACTTTAGGAACTTTTTTTTAAAAAGCATAAACACCATACACTTAAAATAGTAAAGATGGTAAATTATATGCATATTTTACCTCAATAAAAAATAGTTTAAAGTAGCAGGAGTAAAAAAAATGCTCAAGTGTACAAGTGGTTATCTGTCAGTGGATGTTTTCTTCTCTTTGCTTTTTTCTGTTTTCTCAATGAGCACATTATTTTATAAAGCAAAATAATAAAATGCTTTAAAAATATTAGGGAAAAGGTAAGAAGGAAAGATATCAAAATGCTATTCCAAAGAATATTAGGAAAAAGGTACATTAGGGAGATTCATTATGGAACTTTTTCCTTTTTCTCCTTTCCAGGTTTTCTGTAAAGTGATTTTTTTCAGTAATATTAATAAAAGATAACATATTCATATGCAGTGAAATGTAAAGCATATATGGTAACTACTTTTGTCATTTGAAATTATATTTTTAAAATGCTCTCTGCTGCTCCTGCTTCCCTGGTATGAACCTGCTGGGGGCATGCCCTTCTCCCGATGCATGTCACTAGCCTGTCACTAGGTGAGGAACAGCCTTACTGTGGTGGGGACTTTTCTCTACCAGGGGCTGATTCAGGGAATAGTAGTATGTTAGAGAATCACTGAAACTAATTATGAAACCCAATAACATAGGGATGCTTGTGAAATACTCATTTTTTTAAAGCACAATGCAATAGCATAATACAATGACTTTCACCGGGGCTGATTCAGGGACTACCACTTTCACCTGTGTCCCTTGGCAGATAAGCACTGGGAAGTCAGCTTGGCTCTCAGTTCTTGCATCTGTAAGCAGCAGCGCCAACATACCTTGCACCCGCATGCATGCACACACAGTGCAGCTCAGCCAATAAATGCCCTTTCCACATTTTGAGGCTTTTCTAAAAGCATTTGCTTCTTGAATGAGCTGGGTCCTATTCCCAAGGTCTTCCAATAACACCTATACCACCCAAGGCACTTCACTTTGCTTGGGACCTCAGCTTTCTCATCTGCAAATGAAGAATCCCTAGCAAAAAGCTTTCCTTAAACAGATTTTGTTTTATTGCCTACCGCTGTTGATGGTAATAATAACATAACAGCATACGGTAGTAATGATAACAACGAATATTTACTGAAAGTTTGCAACTGACCAGGAGGGGTGGCTCACACCTGTAATCCCAGCACTTTGGGAGGCCGAGGCAGGTGGATCACCTGAGGTTAGGAGTTCAAGACCAGCCTGGACAACATGGTAAAACCCCGTCTCTAGTAAAACTACAAAAATTAGCTGGGCACGGTGGTGCGTGCCTATAATCCCAGCTACTCAGGAGGCTGACGCAGGAGAATTGCTTGAGCCCAGGAGGTGGAGGTTGCAGTGAGCTGAGATCGTGCCACTGCACTCCCGCCTGGGCAACAGAGCAAGACTCCATCTCAAAAAAAAAAAAAAAAAAAAAAGTTTGCAACTGTACCAGGCACCAAGGCAAGTGCTTCTACTTGCATAATTCTATCTATTCTTCATGACGATCTGATGCATGATATTATTATACCTACTTGGTGGAAGAAAAAAGCTGAGGCTAAGGATAAGCTGGTTTCTACCCTCAGAGAATGAGAGAATGGCTGAATCCTGCAGAAGTCAAATAATCTCTACTGTGGAATGGTCCAGAAAGACCCTTGGGCTGGGACTCAGTTTGGATTAAAATCCTTGAGCTGACTCAGCAGGGCTTTTCTCACCACAGTGCACCCAGGTGACCTCCTAGGAATGTTCCTCGGAGCCAGCCATGTGCCTCTGGGCCAGGACCTGGTTAGAGGGTGAGCACTAGTGGATGGGCCAGTGGGAGTGTGACGTGGCTTTCTTCAGGTCTAAGCTCTGTCGGAGAAGTTGAACAATAGCCAGTACAAAGTATCCAGTACCTTCTAGACATTTATACACTACATTTCTGGAAACCAAACCCAACATGTCAGTGGATCCAATTCAGAGGCAAGACACTCAATTTAGGAAAACGATTATAGCATATATTTGTCTAGCATTTTACATTTTACAAATTTCTTCCACATAGTTTATCTCATTTTATCTTCATAATTATGCCCGGGCTTGGGTATGACTATCAGGAAACAGAGAGGTTAAGTGGTTTGCCCAAGGTCACACAGCTAATAAATTGCAATGCCAACTGGTAATTAAATCCAGTCTTTTGACTCCCAATCTGGTGCTCTTTCCACTCAGCACGGCAGTCTAGGGTCTTCTAACCCTTACATTTTAAGAGCGTCACAGAGTAGGCAAGCTCTCAGATGCCAGGAACCCTGAGCCCCAGGCTCTTTCTCCACTGAGGGACGAGTCTCACTGCCCCTGCTCCCCTCCCTGTCAGCCTAGCTCTAATCACCTCCTCCTCATCCTCATTCCTCTCAAAACCCCCTTCATCATTTGCATTTTGAAACTGTTTCCTTAATTATTCTCCTGCTGTTGGAAACCTGCTCTCCCCGGGCTCCGTGGCATCCTTTGATTTATCTCTGTCTGGATAACAGCTCCCCGATTCTCCTTGGGGAATTCAATTTTCATTCATTTTTCTGCTGGGCTAGATTGATATAGACCCTCTGCCCTGGTCCATATTACTCATCCTAGCAGAGAGAACCAGGGAGACCAACCCTTAGCCCGGCCCCTGGGGAGCCAGTGTCTTGTTCACAGAGCCACAAGGAGTTCTCCAATAAAAGGACAGGGGCCTTTGCTCTTCTCCATCTGTCCACCCAGTCCTTCCAGTCATTTGTCACAGGGCCTTTCATGGGCCCACCACTTTGTCATTTGTCTCCTTCTCTTCCCAGAACCTTGCAGGGATCTTTCCCCGCTGATCAGAAGGCCGTCACTGCTCTTCTTAAACCTGCCCTGTGCCCTTGACACAGGAATTTAAGGGATATGGAAAAGAGATGGTCCTGTACTTGGGCATCTGACTCTCAAGATAGAATTCTGTCTGTTAGCAGTGAAGAAACAGGACAGGAAACGGGCACTGGGATCCTTAGAGGACGAAGGAAAGTAACAATGACTCACACTGACATTGCCAGGCCTGTTCTAATGCTGCATGTATATTCCTCATGTAACCTCCACAAATCCGAGACAGGTACTATCATTATCCCCATTCTACGGATGAGGAAAATGAGGCACAGAGAGGTCAAGTAATGCGCCCAAGGTTGCACAGGTGGTAAGCAGAAGAGCCAGAATATGGTCACACGTAGTTCAGCTCTATCCTTGCCAGCATCAGAAGCATCGTTGAATAATTCTTATTTAAGGATTCCTGGGCATGGCCAGGTAAGGAGTCCATGCAGAGTACATGACCCAGCAAGGCCAAGTCTTCTGAGGCCCGTCTGTGTAGCCATCGCATCCCATGGCTGTGTGCATGGGGGAGCTGGGGGGTTTAGTCTTGTTCCAATTTCAGAGTTAATTATCTTTAGCTCTCAAAAGTCTACAGTACCAGCCCGGCATGGTGGCTCACACCCGTAATCCCGGCACTTTGGGAGGCCGAGGCAGGCAGATCACCTGAGGTCAGGAGTTCAAGACCAGCCTGGCCAACATGGTGAAACCCCATCTCAACTGAAAATACGAAAATTAGCTGATGGGTGCCTGGAGTCCCAGGTACCAAGGAGGCTGATGCGTGAGAATTGCTTGAACCCAGGAGGCGGAGGTAGCATTGAGCCGAGATTGCGCCACTGCACTCCGGCTTGGGGGACAGAGTGGGACCCTGTCTCAAAAAAAAAGAGTCTACAGTACCAAGATCATTCCTTAATTTGTGCATTCATTAGGCATCTGCTGTATACCAGCTCCATGACAAGCCCTGGAAGGCGAGGACCTGGAGGGCCAAGTGCAGGCTGCCCACAGCTTACCTTGCTCCAGGACTGGCAACACCCCCAAAAAATTATGTCAGCCAAGTTCTCCAGATGCCTCTGTCTTCCTTGTCCTGGGAAGGGGTTGGACAACTGGGTTAGCAAATGTTTGGGTTCTGGGCTCAGATGGCCTTTTATTCAAATCTCAATTTTGATACATTCTGGCAAGTTCCTTTTCTGCTTTCCCTAAGGTCACGCAGCTAATAAGTTGCAGTGCCAACTGGAAATTAAATCCAGTCTTTTGACTAAAAGGGGTTAACAATAGCACTCTACTCACAGATGGTCACCCGTGGCACCTAGTGAGCATCATGACTATACCCTCTGCAGTATTTTGCTATTTTTTTCTCTTCCTTGTTTTACATTTATAGGGGAAATCAAGGGACAAGAAACTCTCTCGGGTGTTTTGAAGTGAAGACTAGACTTCGGGAGCTCCCCTTTCCTGAGCATGCAGTTGGGATAGAGAGAGACCTGTGGCATGGACTCTTCTTGGTTTTCTCCTTTTTGCAGCTGGAGGAAACCTGCTCTATTAATTCTGCCACAAGCGGAGAACAACGTGCCAGAACTGCTTCTTGGGTGAAAATGTAGCTATCGTGTGAAAAGCTCCACTCCATCATGGCAACAGACACCTTGCTTGTACCCAGCAAAGGGGAAAGGAAAGTATAGCTGGGCCAATTCTGTATCTTTTCTTCAGAAGCTGTTCTGCCCACACTGCTTTGCACCTATGTTCTCTTCCTTTTTGTTTGTTTTCTGATTTGACTTGATCTCCAAATTTATGTAAAGAAGGAGCTTAGATTCCAGATGCTGCACAGCTGACCCCCTCCCCGCTTCCCCCTTTCCCCATCTTCCCTCCAGGACTCAGCGGCATCCCAAATCCAAGAATGGTCTTAGCAACCAACATTTTTATAGTGCCTAACAGTTTAGTAGGTGGCCTTCCATGCCCCTTCCCACCTAAGCCCCACAAGGCACGTAGGTCACGTCATACTCCAACCACTTTTTTTTCTTTTTTTTTTTTTTTTTTGTGGTTGAGTATCACTCGGTTGCCCAGGTTGGAGTGCAGTGGCGCGATCTTGGCTTACTACAACCTCCACCTCCCAGGTTCAAGCAATTGTCCTTCCTCAGCCTCCCGAGTAGCCAGGACTACAGGCACTGGCCACCACACCCAGCTAATTTTTGTGTTTTTAGTAGAGACGGGGTTTCACCATGTTGGCCAGGCAGGTCTCGAACTCCTGACCTTGTGATCCACCCACCTCAGCCTCCCAAAGTGCTGGGATTACAGGTGTGAGCCTCTGTGCCCGACCCCAACCACTCTCTAGATAAGAAAACCGAAGCGCAGAAAAGTCAAGCTGTCTGGGCTTGACCTAGAGTTCTGTCTCAGAGCTTCTAATCAGATGGTCCATTTCTCAGCTCTTGAAGAGGATGCTAGAAATGGTGAGGAGAAGGGGTGGAAAGTCCAGCCTGGCTCCATTTTAAATAGCTGCAGGTGTCAACGCTAATCTATAAAATAACTCTGTCATCATCTTGGCGAAAGATTTTTACTGGAGGAGCTTAACTCAGCAGTTTCCCCTCAGGAACTGACTTACAACCAAAACATGTAAGTATGTTGGATGTGGGCAGAGGGAACAGGAGAAAGGCCCAGGAGGTGTGTGTGTGAGGATAGGCGGTGAGGCAGGGGCCAGACTCCCGATTCTGGAACCAGACAGACTTCAGTGTGGGTTCCAGCCATGCTGCCTGCTGGGTGTGACCCCCGTGAACCTCCACTTACTTGTTTAATGGGATAGTGACAGTCCGTAACTAATAGCATTGGCAAAGGAAGGAAGAAGCCTTTAGCACAAGGCCTGGTGCAAGCAAACCCCCATACATGTGAACGCTCTTTATTGGCCAAGGACCGAGGGTTCCCTGCTTGGCCTTCTCTTCTCACATCCTGGCTCACTATGAAGAGCTCAACACTGGTCACCAAACCTTTCTGCTTGAAAACACTGACCTGCAGAAAAGGGACCAGGTCACTAGATCTGTGGCCACTTTTGGTGGTCAAGGAGGAAATACTGAGAACTTTGGGGGCAAAGGATTTCCCCCAGCCCTCACCTGAGGAGGTGTTCTGCAGAGAACATCGACTCTGGCTCTCTTCTACATCTGAGTTTTATGTCTGTGGGAGGTTAAACCTGGCAGCCTCTTTTTTCCTGGGTTTGAGTGGGGGTGATGCTCACATAATCATCCTGAGAAGAGGCTGTTGTGGGATCAGGAGATCCCGCAGGCAAAGCTCCTAAGGCAAATGCTCCGTGAATGTTCCTTCTACTCGCTGGCCCTTCACCAAGCTCCTTAGGCTCAGATGCAGGCTCTGACTCAGTAGGTCTGGGGTCTAGGATGCTGCATTTCTAAGGAGTGTCCCAGGAATGCTGATGCAGCTGGCCTGTGGACCTCAGGGTGTGTGGGAACGCTCCAGAACTCCACCGCCCAAAAAGCAGCTGCTGGCCGAGTGCGGCTGCTGAGCCCTGAAATGTGGCTGTCAGAATTAAGATGTGCTGCAAATTAAATTATCTATTAGATTTTGAAGGCTTAATACAAAGAAAAGAACGTAAAATATCTCATTAAGATATTTTTAAATTGTATTATATATAGAAATAATAATTTAAATATATTGGGTTAAATCTATTGTTCACATTAATTTCACTTGTTTCTTATTTTTACGTGGCTACTAGAATATTTAAAATTACATGTGGCTGACATTATATTTCCAAGGGGCAGTGCTGTTCTAAGGTGCTCTGACTTGGATGGTACTTTTTAAGAAAATGGATTTAGGGGGTACCTGTGCAACTGTGTTACATGGGTGTATTGTGTCATGCTGGGGTTTGGGCTTCTAATGAACCCGAATAATGAATATCGTATCCAGTAGGTAGTTTTTTTCACTGTTGCGCCCTCCGTCCCACCCCCTTTTGGAGTCCCTGCTCAAGTGTACGGTACCATCCACACACACACACACACACACACACACACATACACAGAGCAGTCCCCTTTCCTCCTAGCCCCTTGCACCGTTTCCGGTACCAAGTAAGGGTCTACTAAGCACTGCTGGGTGGAGGAACAGAAAGTGGGCTGCCCACAGATAAGCCACATGCGCAGTGGGCCCACCTCACACGGAGGAGGAGAGGTCAGCTGCACAGGTGGAGGCTGAGCAGATGGCTGTGCCTGAAGCATGACCATCTCCCCCGGCAGTGGACCTGACCTGCCACCCATCCATTCTCTGTCATCCTCTGCCCCACACTCTGCTTTTTTCAAGACTTGGGTGGCAAAGAGAAAAGAATTACAGTGCTCCGTCCCCAGGTCTTGCCATGTAGGAGGACACGGCTAGAGAGGGATGGGTCACGGGATTGCCTGAAGTCCTGGAACATGCTTCCCGCAGGCCTCCTGCTAGCCGGGAAAGCCACCTCGACTGGCCCCACGGGCCCCACCCCTTTCCTCTGCTCCCCTCCCACAGAGTTCACATCACCTCTTCAGCATCTCTTTGTGGTCCTCGCCCCACCTCTGCATGTGGGAAGCTTATGACCACAGGGCACAGCCCAGGCATGAGCCTGCACAGACCTCGCTGAGCTGCTGTCACTCAGGAGAAGCAGCCGCAGGCAGCCCAAAGGAGTTTCACAGAAAGAGATGGAGCGTCTGAAGAGGCACCGCCTCCCACCCCAGAGAATGAAAGAACGTGCACCCGAGCCTGGATCCCCATGGCTTTCCGCTCCCAGTGACCAGGTGGGGTTTCAGGGCCTGTGGTCTGAGGTCTGGGGTGGGGGTCATCTGGAGGGAAATCCAGACCGGGAGAGGCGGTGGTGAGCCAGGAGGGGGCCCAGGGCACTCAGGAGCTGGGCTGCATCCCAAACCCCAGGGCTCTGAGCGGATCTCTGCCCCTCCACAGAGGCCCCTGCTTGTGTGTCCACGTGGCCCACACCCTCCCACCTCAGCATCGCCCACCCCTCCTCCTGACTAGTCCCCCTCAGTAAGCACCGGGCACTAAGCAGCACAAAGAGAATTCTCGAAGCATGTGCACTTACCAGAGGTCACGGGAAGAATCTGCCTTCACGGTGAGGGTTTGCAGGAGGAACAGCCCAGCCCTGAAGCAGAGATCCTGGCGGGTCCCAGGTGGCTCTAGAGAAATCAGGCGTCCCTGGGTGAGGGTAGCCTCCCTAAGGGGAAGAAGCTGCAGAAAGGGTGCCCTGGGTGGGCTGGGATGTTCCCCAGGAGGAGGCCAAACCTGAGGGAGCCAGAGCCCTGAGGATGCCCTGCTCCTCTTTCTCTAAGAGAAGGTGCTCCGCTCCCCCTCGGAAGCTGGGGAAATGAGGGTCTGCCTAGGGGGAGGGTAGCAGAGGGGCTGGAGACCGCCTCAGAGAAAATTAAATTGCACTTGAGGGCAAATTCTATTAGGGAATAGAGCCTGTCTCTCAACAGCCTGCGTCCATTTAGGTGATTAGCTCGGCCCAACACCTCCACCCAGAGCCTGGTGAGCTCTGTCCCTCGGCTGGGGGAGCCAGGCCAGTGGCCTCTGCAGGGTGCAGCTGCCCCTGCTCCCCTATCACTCCCCCTCTCGCCACTCACAGCCCCCAAGCTCTTTGACAGTGGCCCGGAGGGACCAGCACCTCGAGTCTCTCCTGGAGGACAGTAGGGGGTGGGCAGCTTCATGGAACACACGGAGAAAAGGACAAGCAGTGCCCCAGGGACAGAGACCGATTTCCCCTGCTTCAGTCTGGAGCGGGGATGAGGGAGGTCAGAGGTCAGGCGAGGGAGAGCACTGGGCACTGGGGGGGTCGGGGGGCTGGACTTGAGGGGCTGGGAGGCAGGAAGGATGGGAACAGGTGGAGGAGACGACGGGGGAGCCAGAGGCCAGGAATACAAGTGTGGAGATGGACAACAGGCAGATCTAAGTCAGCAGGTTTCGGACCCAGGGAGAGCGGACGGAGAAAGACAGTGGCTGGCGTCTGACGATGCCGTGTAATGGCAAACTAATGGAAGATAATGTAAATGGTCAAATAAACCCACCTGTGAGTGAGCCTCATCATAATAACATGCACCTTGGGCTACTGTGCTGCATTAGTACACGTTCTAAGAGTTCAACAGATGTTGGCCAGTGCGGTGCCTCACGCCTGTAATCCCAGAAGTTTGGGAGGTCATCATGGGCAAACCAGTTGAGGCCAGGAGTTTGAGGCCAGCCTGGCCAACATGGCGAATCCCTATGTCTACTAAAAATACAAAAATTAGCAGGGCGTGGTGGTGCGTGCCTGGAGGCTGAGGCAGGAGAACCGCTTGAACCTGGGGGGTGAAGTTTGCAGTGAGCCGAGCTGGTGCCACTGCACTCCAGCCTGGGCAACAGAGAAAGACTCTGTCTCAAAAAAAAAAAAAAAAAAAAAACACACCCAGCAAAACAAAACCAAAAAACCACAAATGTCGAGGCCACTACAAGCTGTTGATGGTGTGTTCATACATGTGACACTGTCTCCACCCTTTGGCAGAGGGGTCTAGATCTGAGGCCCTTCCAAGGCCCGCTTGCCAATCTCTTATTTCCTAGCACCAGTGGCACCTGCAGGCCCCTGATCCACAGGCCCACCTCAGCCGACTGGGCCCTCCTCTGGTCCCTGCTGGCCATCTGTCCATGAGGAGATGCTCCCTCCTCTCCATGTTGATCAGTGAAAGAGTTTGCTTGATTTTCCTCAATTTCTGGCTATAAAATTATTTCATTTGCTTAACAAACTTTATTATACACCCACAATGTGTTCTGAAGAGAGCCAGTGCTGTTTCTAGAACATGGAGAAATGCAGGCACAGGCAATTTGAAATGAGCTCTGAGCAGGAGCATGGATGGAGCTGGAGACCATCATCCTACAGAAACTAACTCAGGAACAGAAAACCAAATACCACGTGTTCTCACTTATAAGTGGGAGCTAAATGATGAGAACACATGGACACACAGAGGGGAACAACACACACCTATCAGAAAACGAACGGTGTGGGCCAGGCACGGTGGCTCATGCCTGTAATCCTAGCACTTTGGGAGGCTGAGGCAGGAGGATCACGAGGTCAAGGCATTGAGACCATCTTGGCCGACATGGTGAAACCCCGTCTCTACTAAAAATTATCCGAGGGTGGTGGCAGGTGCTTGTAGTCCCAGCTACTCGGGAGGCTAAGGCAGGAGAATTGCTTGAACCCAGGAGGTGGAGGTTGCAGTGAGCCAAGATTGTGCCACTGCACTCCAGCCTGGTGACAAAGCAAGACTGTCTCAAAAAAAAAAAAAAGAAAGAAAGAAAGAAAGAAAGAAAGAAAATGGAAGGTGGCAGGAGGGAGAGGATGAGGAAGAATCAGTACTGGGTACTAAGCTTAATACCTGGGTGACAAAATAACCTATACAACGAACCTCTGTGACACAAGTTTACTTATGTAATAAACCTGCACATGTGCCCCTGAACTGAAAATGAAAGTGAAATAAAAAATAAATAGGCTGGGTGCAGTGGCTCATGCCTGTCATCCCAGCACTTTGGGAGTCCGAGGCAGGTGGACCACAAGGTCAGGAGTTCGAGAACAGCCTGGCCAACATGGTGAAACCCCATCTCTACTAAAAATACAAAAATTAGCTAGGCGTGGTGGCATGCGCCTGTAATCCTAGCTACTTAGGAGCTGAAGTATGAGAACTGCTTGAACCTGGGAGTCGGAGGTTGTGGTGAGCCGAGATCGCGCCATTGCACTCCAGCCTGGGTGACAGAGCAAGACTCTGTCTCAATAAATAAATAAATAAATAAATAAATAAATAAATAAAATGAGCTCTGAGAACATGTGGTGGTATACAAAGTATTTTCTCTGGCCGGTGGCATGATTTATTCCAGTTTAGGGTACCCTCTCTCATAGGTTCTCCTAAGTGAGCTTCATCCTTGAACCAAGGGTTAAACCACGCACTTAAAATTGCTGGGATGGTTGCACTCCCCCAGAGAGCAACGGATTTGTATTTTTAGGGGGAGCAAAGGGGAGGCGCTCAGAAAGGGAAGACCCCTGAGGGAGGGAAAGAGTATGCGGATGTCCCCCAGCTGCGTTAGCTGCGTCGTGGTTGTGGCCTTTTCTGCCGACACCCTCCAGCCCAGGGTCTTCCTTGGTGGGGTGGCTCCTGCCCAGAGATGGGTTCCAATGAGCCCTACCCAACCCCTGATGCTTGCCCAATTTCCAGGGCGCAGGCTTAGCGTCTGAAGGCACGTGGGGAGTCCGGGAAGCTGGCTGGGGTCGGAGACGGCCTGGCACCCTCCCAGTGGAGGCTGCTCAAATTTCCCAGCCTCCAGGCTTTCTGGCTTTGGACATACCCAATAGCGTCGACAATTGACAAGGCCCCCGTTTCCTGAGAACATCATCACCTCCCAACCCCCGTTAGCATAGGGGTCAGTTCCCTCCTTGGGATTCCAGTCATCTTCATGACAAGAACACCCCTGAAAAAACACGCTCCCGTCCTTCACGGGGCTCGAGAACTTCCACCACGTCCCAGCCACCCACTCCTGGGGACCCTCTCTAGTGGTTCTTAGAAGGATTCCAGGACCGCTGATTCTCATTGGCTTCACTCTCCAAGGACAATCAGTGCTCCAGTGCCGGGTAGACGCCCCCCACCAGCTTGGAGACCTTGAGCAAGTTACTTAACTGCATAGATGGCTTCCTCGTAGGAAAACAGAGGAGTCCCTCCGTCAGGGGACAGACGTGAATCACTGTGCCGAGAAGTTTCTGTGAAGTCCTCAGGCCCTCTGCTCCTTTGCTCTTCTCTACTGATAGCCAAGAAACGGTCATGTGCGCTGCTATATTTCCAGATCGCAAGTACAGCGCCTGGCATATTATGGCTCCTTAGTAAATATCTGTTACATGAATGAAGTGAGTGAAAGAATTTCTAAGTGATCCAATCCACTGGTCAGGCCTAAGAATAGAAGAAACCCGAGCTCATCTTCCCTGGGTCTGCAGGGCTGCGGAGGCAGCATCCACTCTCGGGAGCAGTGGAGTGGCCTGTGGTGGCTCTGTCAGGCCTGGTTAGATGACGGGGCCTGTGATTGGCGTGGGCAGCTGGCTAGATGCTCACAGTTATGCTGCTGTCAGGGCGCCACTTACCTCTCATCTGTAATGGTTCCCGGCTTTTTATGTACTTCCGGCTCTCCCGCAGTACGCTACAGACTCTATTACATTCACCACGTGGTCTCCTGTGATGAACGCTTGAGCCTGGGAAAATGATCCAGAAACCGAGACACCAGCCGTTGGCTGCAGCCACTGGCGGCTGCAAAAAGGTTGGGGTTCTGGCCTATGCACTTTCTGTGTGATTCTCCAGGCCCAGGAGCGTGTGCCGTTCTTGCCACATTTACAAGTCCTGGCTGTTCCTCCAGCCAGCTCAGGAATCAAGTCTCATGCACCTCTTAGTATCACAGAATCATACCATCAGATTGGAAGGCATCTTAGAGGTCTTCCAGCCCAACTGCCCACCCCCTGCCAAATTATGTCTGCGGCATCCCTGGATGATAGCCATCTGGCCCCCATGTGAACGCAGCAGGTGTTGAGTCTGTTTTCAGAGGCAGCCGGGATCATTGCTAGGCAGTTCTACAGCAGGACTGCTACTTCCCACAAAGTTTTGCCTTTGAATAAAGTAACTTGAAAGTTTGATTTTCCTGGGTTGTGTGTGCTATTTAAAGTGCTAATTTAGTTAGCACTGAAATTACTGTAAATAAGTACTTTCAAAATGACTTTAACATCTGGAGTTACTTGTTTTTTCCACCCTTTCTTTTTTTTTTTTTTTTGAGATGGAGTCTCGTTCTGTAGCCCAGACTAGAGTGCAATGGCCTGATCTCAGCTTACTGCAACCTCCACCTCCCAGGTTCAAGCAGTTCTCCTGCCTCAGCCTCCCAAGTAGCTGGGATTACAGGCACGCACCACCATCCCCAGCTAATTTTTGTATTTTTAGTAGAGACGAGGTTTCACTATGTTGGCCAGGCTGATCTTGAACTCCTGACCTTGCGATCTGCCCGCTTCGGCCTCCCAAAGTGCTGGGATTACAGGTGTGAACCACCACCCGGCCTTCACTATTTCTTTAACCCACAATAATAAGAATAAGAGTTGATCTCCAAACTTCCACACTGGATATTTGCTTTTTCAAAGTGGGCAACTGATTTTTAACTACGTTTTAAATTGTTAACTCTTTTCTTTTCTGAGACAGGGTCTTATTACTCTGTGGCCCTGGCTGGGTGCAGTAGCATGATCATGGCTCACTGCAGCCTCAACCTCCCAGGCTCAAGCGATCCTCCCACCCTCAGCCCCTTGAGTAGCTGGGACTACAGGCACACACCACTATGCTGGGCTAATTTTCGTATTTTTTGTAGAGATGGGGTTTCACCATGTTGCCCAGGCTGGTCTCAAACTCCTGGGCTCAAGGGATTTACGTGCCTTGGCTTCCCAAAGTGCTGGGATTGCAGGTGGGAGTCACTGTGTCCGGCCCATTATTTTCTTAAAATACAAAAATGACGCGGTGTTTCCATAGTGTACTGGTTTTCACATTCACCTAACACGCGGAAGGTCCCTGGTTCGAAACCAGGTGGAAACAAGCAGTTATTTTTCCTTCTGGCTGGGTGTGGTGTTTCCCGCCTGTAATCTCAGCACTTAAAAACGGCTCTAAAACATTTTGTTGCCACTTACATGATCGCACCCTTAAAGATTACACACCATTATGTGTGCGACACAGCATTCTCCCACGTGGAGTAGGCCCTTGGTGTTTATGCTGCTCAGAAGAGGCCATGGTACTGCGTCGCACAAGTGGCCCTGATGAACCGCATCTCTGATATTCCATTGTTCTTGTGGAGTCCCTTCCTCTTGAGTCTGGCCTGGGCCTGTGATTTGCTTAAACCGACAGAATGTACCAGAAGTGACACTGTCCCTGTTCTGGGACTAAGTTTGGCACTTTGCTTAGCACTTTGGGGAGTTTTGAGCTCCCATCCAAGCAAGAAGTCCAACTACTCTGCCAGAGAGACCTTGTGCTTTGTGGAGACAGTATATGGAGGGAGGTGGGGAGAGAGACGGGGAGGGGGTCGAGGGCGGCGTGAGGGGCAAGGAGCGGGGTGGGGAGGGAGAGGCCCAGCTGTCCTATGAGTTCAGCTAAGCCCAGACTTCAGCCCGCCCGCCAGCTGAATGCAGCCACATTAATGACCCTGGCAAGACCTGCAGAAGAGCTGCCCAGCTGAAACTAGCCCAGACTGCAGAGTCATGAGCAAAGAAAATGTGTGCTGTTTGAAGCTAAGACATTTTGGGGTGGTTTGCCAGATAGCAGTAGAGAACTGAAATAGGCCAGAATACAATGCCGCATCAGACTAACCCCCAAATCTCAGTGCCATAACAAAAGGACAGTGTTTGGCAGGAGACTCTAACATTTTACATCTAAAATGTGTGGTTTCCTTTGTGGCCAAGACAGACGAAGGCAAACTGGAGAGCTGAGTTGAGCACCTTAGCCCTGCGCTAAGTGACATGCATCGCTTCCCTTCCGGGAGGTGGCGCTCGCTTCCATCTCATTGGCTGGAACTAGTCACGTGGCCCTGCCTGCACTGGGCTGAAAATCCGGGGAGCGGATGGGATGGACTGACGTGGGAGCATGGTTGCCTCTGCCCGTGTTCTTGGACTTAACATTCAAATGTTCAAACATGTGTGAGTGACTTGGAAATGCTGTGATAAGTAGTAGTTTTGCTGAAGTAGAAATGTTCCCCATTTTATTTTTATTATAGAAGTAATACGCATGCTTTGCAAATAATTCAAACACCTAAGTGTCTATAGTAGCAAATGAATATCCCCCCACTACTGTAAAATTCTACTCTGCAGAGGTAACTCCCAGTAGGAATTTGATGGATGTTTCAAGCTTTTCTCCTAAGTTCCTAACAGATAGAAATGCACATATAAAGCAGTACCTTTTTAATTCAAACACGTTTACTGTTTTCAGTCTATCCACACTGCTTCAGTAATCCATACTGTTCTTTGGTTTGCTGTTATTATTGACTAATCTGTTATGGAAGTTGAGTCATGTCAGTGCATATAGGTTTATTTGGTTTGCTTTGCTTTGCTGTTTTGTTTTTGAGCCAGGGTCTCACTCTGTCTCCCAGGCTGGAGTGCCGTCATGGCTCACTGCAGCCTTGAACTCTTGGCCTCAAAGCATCCTCCAACCTCAGCCTCCTGAGTAGCTAGGAGTATGGGTGTGCACCACCATGCCAAGCTAATTATTATTATTTTTTTTAATGGAGATGGGGAGGGGTCTTGATATTTTGCCCAGGCTGGTCTTGAACTCCTGGCCTCAGGTGATCCTACCACCTTAGTCTTCCAAAGTACTGGGATTAAAGGCGAGAGTCACCCTATCCTGCCATTTGCTTTTCAATGGTTGTGGGATGCTCCACAATGTTACTATACAATAATTTTGTCACCTGTTGATGGGCAGACTAGTTTTTGCTACTACAGATACTGCCATGAACTTTCTTGTACGTATATTTTTCCATACATACCCATATATTCCTACAGGTTAGATCCTGAAAATGGATTTCCTGGGTAAGAGCAGGCACCTTTACCATTCTGATAGATTACTGCCAGAAAGCAGCATAGTAGGTGCACTCCAGAAAGGGTTTACCATGTACAGATCTAACACTGTTTCTGAGAACCAAATATCCTTTAAACAACAGTTTGTCTCTTACCTTCCCAGGATGCTGAGTGAAACCATGTGAGAGGGAGTCTAGTCAGCTTGGGGCAGCGAGCAGTTGAGTTGTAGCAAAATCAGGAAGTGTTTTACTCAGCGGTGGGAGCTGGAGGCTGTGCGTTCATTTGTCAGCCATTAACTGAGCAGCCAGGGTGACAAGCAGAGAGTTACAGGATGGACAGGATGAGCTCCTGCCTTCCTGGAGTTCACGGTATGACCGGGAAGGCCAAGGAGTCAGCACACGACTTCAGCAATGCAACAGCAACTGAAAGAGGGGACACCGATGGTGCTCGCTGTGGCCTACCCACCAGAAGGAGAGCCTGGCTGCAGCGAGGGTGAGGTGCCCAGGGAAGGCTTCCAGAGGAGGTGGCACGTGAACCCAGGCAGGAGTTTGGTGGGGAAGAATTTTGGGGAGGCAGGAGAGAAGAGCACAGGCAAAGGCCCAGCAGTGAGAGAGCCTGAGACCCGGGGGACCCACAGATCCTAACGTCCTGCCTGGGGTGAGGGGCACTGGTGGGGGTGGGTGGGGGGCAGCTGGAGAGGTAGGCAGTGGCAGAGCGCCCGCAGCAAGGTCCCATCACTATGGGCTAGAAAAACCTGGTCCTGAGGCCTGGACCTCTTGACCAGTACATCTTCCTAAAAAATACCTGAGGCAGTGCCCTCTCCTGCTGAAACGCCCCAGTGGCCCCGCTGCCCACAGGGTCCAGCTATTCCTTCACTCCCACATCCCGCCTGCTCACTCTTAGTCCTCCCCGACTGTCCCCACCCTTGCCACTCATGCTGACCTCCTGGCAAGCCCCCTGCTCTTCCTGCATGAGCCCCACACCCCCACCTCTCCTGGACCCCACCACCGAGAGGAGGCAGCTGCTCAGGGCTCCCACAGCCCCTGGTCGCCTGTGTGTCCACTCTCCTCTGGCTTCCACACTCTCTGAGAGCACAGCACCTCATCAATATTTGCTGTGAATGTTACCATCCCTCCCCGATTCTTCTCCCTCAGGAGAAGCCCATCCAAAGCTCTCCTCTGGAGGGAGGCAAAGCACTTCTGTAGGAGACTTTGTCCCATGGTTGGAAGCATCTGTGACTGTGGCCTCCTGTAATGAGCTTTTAAAACAAGTTCTAGATGGGCAGGGTCATCCTAGCACTTTGGGAGGCCAAGGTGGGAGCATCTCTTGAGCCCAGGAGTTTGAGACCAGCTTGGGCAAAATAGCAAGACCTCATCTCTACAAAAAATAATTTTAAAAAATTAGCTGGGCGTGGTGATGCACACCTGTAGTCTCAGCTACTTAGGAGGCTGAGGCTGGGGGATCCCTTGAGCCCAGGAGTTTGAGGCTGCAGTGAGCCATGATCACACCCCTGCACTCCAGCCTGGGTGACAGAGTGAGACCCTATCTCAAGAAAAAAAAATACACGTCCAGAAATTATTAGATACCTCCCTCCCCTAGCCCCACCCCACACACAACATTGATTTATTCTTTTCAGTCACAGGAATGAGACAATGGTGACAAGGAGTGTTGCTGGAGCCACAGGCTGGACACAGAAAGGAATTCTTTCAGAGAGAAACAATCAGCCCCGCTCCATCCCTCAGGCCTGGGAGGTGGCAGCTTCCTTTAGGCTGGTAATCCACCATGAAAGCCGCATTTCACACTTGTGCCCTGGGATAGGCCAGCAGGGAATTGTTTCTGGAGAGTGAAAATTGGAACTCATCAGGGTAATTTGTTAGTTTTACCACACACATTTCAGGGTTGGTGCTCAGCCTCTGAACTGTGGCAGCCGTGACTGAAGCTAGTATCAGAGAGATGGAGGGCGGAACCTCTTTTATTGGAGAGGCTTGGCCAGCTGACCGCAAATCTGGCTGCAGGCCCTGGCATGTCATTCACCTGCAGTGTCATCGGGATTAGTCATCTTAGCACCTGGACCCTCCTGATGGGCATTGGAGGGGAAAGAATCTCCTGCCAGGCCTACTGAGTAGGCTTGTCCTGGGGTCTATAGGATGATGATAGCAGCAGCCTTGGACACTGCAAAAATCTTCTCCCAGATAGGAGGATCACTTGAGGCCAGGAGTTCAAGACCAGCCTGGGCAACATAGAGACTCCATCTTTACCAAAAAAAAAAAAAGAAAGAAACAATTTAGCTGGGTGGGGTCATGCATGACTGTAGTCCCAGCATCTTGGGAGGCTGAGGCAGGAGGATTGCTGGGGCCCAGGAGTTCCAGGCTGCAGTGAGCCATGATCAGGCAACTTCACTCCAGCCTGGAGAGCAGAGTGAGACCTTGTCTTTAAAAAAAAAAAAAATTCAGAATAAGGTTGAGTTCTATTTAAAAAAAATCCTTGTGGACTTCTGATTGATGTTACATTGGATGTTAGATTATTTGGTAAACTTTGATCTTTACAATCTTAAGCTGTCCATCCATAAATGTAGAATCTGTTTAGTGAGATCTTTTTGTCCTCTGTAAGAATGTCTTCTCACTATGAGAGATGGTTGTTCATTTCTTCACCTGATTATAATCTCTTTGTATTAGTCTGTTCTCGTGCTGCTATGAAGAAATATCTGAGATTGGATAATTAATAAGGGAAAGAGGTTTAATTGACTCACAGTTCTGCATAGCTGGAGAGGCCTCAGGAAACTTACAATCATGGCGGAAGTCACCTCTTCATGGGGCTGGCAGGAGAGTAAGTGTCGGGCAAAGCAGGAGAAGCCCCTTGTAAAACCATCAGCTCTCACGAGAACTAACTCACTGTGATGAAAACAGTGTGGGGGAAACCGCCTCTGTGATTCAATTATCTCCACCTGGTCCTGCCCTGCACACATGCAGATTATTACAATTCAAGGTGAGAGATTTGGGTGGGGACACAGAGCCAAACCAAATCACTCCTCCTATCATCTTGCCACAGAAATGAAATCAGAGACCTCTATTTTATTTACCCCTATTCCTCTGAGTGCTTGGATGTTACTGGCTCTACCTTACTAATGGAAAAAAACTGAGATTTAGAGAAGTTAGGCCAGGCATGGTGGCTCACACCTGTAATCCCAACACTTTGGGAGGCCAAGAGGGGTGGATCAGCTGAGGTCAGGAGTTCCAGGGCAGCCTGGCCAACATGGTGAAACCCCATCTCTACTAAAAATACAAATATTAGCTGGGCGTGGTGGCTCATGTCTATAGTCCAGCCACTCAGGAGGCTGAGGCAGGAGAATCGCTGAACCTGGGGGGCAGAGGTTGCAGTGAGCTGAGATTGCACCACTGCACTCCAGCTTGGGCGATGGAGTGAGACTCCGTCTCAAAAAAAAAAACAAAGAGAAGTTGAACTTCCTGCTATGGCACAGGTCATCAGCCACAGGGCCGTGGTTTGTAGTGAAAGAGGCGGGAGAAGAGTTTGTGGGGGCCAGCCGGTGGAAGCCATGGTGCTACACTAAGAGATTTGGCCTTTACCCTGTGGGTGAAAGGGCGAGAGATTCTGAAAGATTGTGAGCAGTGGCCAGATGATAGGAAAGAGGAGATTTAGCGGAGCTCCACAGGCAGCGAGCTTGGGCAAGACAGGGCAGAGTCCAGGAGGCAGGGTGGAGACTTAGTGAAAAGAGGAAGAGAACCAGAAGAGGCCTCAGAGCAAACGGAACCCATCAGGAAGATGCGAAGAGGTGCTTGCTAGTCCTGGGGAGAGGGAAGGAAACTGCGGGGGCCAAGAGAGGAAACGGGCTTTGAGGGGAAGACAAGGAACTTTCCGTCGCCCCAGCTGGAGTGCAGTGGCATCCATGCATTCAATATCCATAAATATATATGTATTTTCTTTTTAAAAAATAAGATCATACTATACAGAACTGGTTTTGTAACAATATTTTCAATTAACAGTGTGGTGGGAAAATAATTTCAGGTTAAAAAATATATACTTTCAAATCATTTGTATTTATTTTTTATTGTTTAGAGACAGAGTCTCGCTCTGTGAAGTGCTGTGATCATAGCTCACTGCAGTCTTGAACTTCCCAGCCCAAGCAGTCTTCCTACCTTGGCCTCCCAAAGTGCTGAGATTACAGGCATGAGCCAACATGCCCCGCCCTCAAATCATTTTTAGATGTTACATTGTATTCCACTGTAAATCTGTATACCGGAATTTACTCAACATCCCATTTTGAACCTTAGGTTAATCTTGTTTTGATATTATAAATATTTATCATGTAGCAACTCTTAGTAAATATTCTCAATGACTTCCTTGGAATACATTCCAGAAATAGAATTGCTGGATCAAAGGTTATACACTTTCTTAAGGCTTTAAAAAATATGTTACCAATTATTACATTACATTATGATCTATTTCCCAAAGCTTGTGTCAGTTTATAACTATCAGGAGCAGTATATAAGAGGACGGGGCAGGGGAGATTGTATTTTCTTAAGATGGCAGCAGCAGCATCTCCCATTTCACATGGTGTTCCAGAACTCGGTCACACCCCTGTCAAAGGTGGAGCCCAAGGTTCCTCCCCTTGAACCTGTTCAGGCCTTTCTATCTGCATCCTGGGTGAGCTGTTACATCAACCTCAACCAACAGAGAATCACAAAAGTCATGCTAGGCGGCTTCTGAGGCTAGGACATGAAAATGCCAGCCTGAAGAGCCCAGCCACCATGCTCCGAGGAAGTCCGAGCAGCCCATGGAGAGGCCCATGGAGAGAGGACTGGAGGCCCCGCCCACAGCCCCAGCTGGGCTTCTGGGCAACAGCCAACACTAACTTGCCCAGTGAGCTGCGTCCAGATACACCGCACCCAGCAGCCAGGAGCTGTTCTCCGCTGAGCTCTGATCATGTTCCCAGTTTATGAGCAAAATGAGTGACTGTTGTTTCAAACCATTAAGTATGGGAGTGGCTGTTACACAGCAATAGATAGCGGATACATCTCATTTCCCCTCTCTCCAGCGACATTAGGTATCATCATCATCATCATCATTATTAATTCTTTGCCAACAGGTTAGTCCAAAAATTGCATCTCTCAGTCTTAATTAGGCCCTTTATTTTCAACAGGGATTTAGTGTTTTTATTTACAATAGACGCTGTTAAAAACCAAAATTATAACATTTGAAAATCTTAATTGGCTTTATGATTCAAGAATTGGACAGCCCTCGGAACCCAGAACAGAAGGAACGTCAGGGCTGCTATGGACTCAGAATTTATGGACAGAAAACAGAAGTGGGATACAGAGTTTCACTGGATTGCCTTATCTGAATCTGCTGGCCACCTGCAATTGACTAAAGCTCAGCTGCTGTAAGTAACTGACACTTGGCCACTTCTTAGATGAATATACTTCTAACTAGTTTCGTCGAGCAGGAGTAACTCCATATTGCTTTGGTCTGTTGGCTACAGCATAGGAGTCTAGGGCAAATCAGTGGCCTCCTACAAATTTTATTTAACAGACTTTAGTGTCCTTTAATCCTATTTATTTTCCTTGCTATTTTTGCCTTCCAAAAGAAATATTTTATGGCAAACATTCAAAAACATATTTAAGTCAAAGCCAGGCCTAGGGCGAGGCTATTGAGGCACTGTCGGGGGGGCGGGGGGCAGGCGGCGGGCGTTGTACTTGTGGGCCCCTGAGGTCAGGTGTCACCTTCACTTTTGCATCCTGGCACCTCACTTGCCTTGCTCTAGTCCCAGCCCTGACTTAAGTCCATCCTAATCTTGCTTTCTAAATACAACTGCTATTCACAGTTTGGTGTGTATTCTAGACTTTTTCTAGACAAACAGCGTATCTATAACAATAGTAACTTATGTTTTTAGAAATGTTATCTTTCTTGGACATTTTATCACGTCAATAAACGCAGACCTAGCTCATTCTTAAGATGGTATGTTGCTTAACAGTCATAGCCCTTTGCCATATTTACAGCATGTATTTTCCCAGCTTTTTAATATGCAGCTTGATTGTGCTTTATTTATTTATTTATTTTTTGAGATGGAGTCTCGCTCTGCCACCCAGGCTGGAGTGCAACGGCGCTATCTCAGCTCACTGCAACCTCCACCTCCCAGGTTCAAGGGATTCTCCTGCTTCAGCCTCCTGAGTAGCTGGGATTACAGGTGTGTGTCACCACACCTGGCTAACTTTTGTATTTGTAGTAGAGATGGGGTTTCACCATGTTGGTCAAGCTAGTCTTGAACTCCTGACCTCGTGATCCACCTACCTCAGCCTCTCAAAGTGCCGGGATTACAGGCATGAGCCACTGTGCTCAGCCTTGACTTACTTCTTAAAAGTGATGTCAAGTAGATTGATTTCTCACATTAGTTGCATTTTCTATTGTTCTCATGCTTTCCAAAACAGTGAAGTATTCAATTACATTGCCCTCGTATTTTTTGCGTTAGTTTATTAACCTACCGAGATGTATTTTGGTGTATGGTGTGAAGGTGGGATCTTACCTGAATTTTCTCCCAAATAATCACCATTCTCAACGTCATTCACTAAGCAGTTCCTCTCTCCCCATAGCAGAACTCTGTGACCACTGGAACGTGGATGGTGAAGAACTCGATGGGGACATTGCAGAGCAGATTCAAACTAGGTAACATTTTTAGCCCCTGCTAAATACGAGCTGCTCTTCCGTGGTGGGCAGAGGCTCCCCGGCAGACACAGGTGAAAGGCGTCAAACCATTGCAGCAGGGGAGGCAGGGGGTTTAACAGGCAGCACCTGAGGCCCACTTTCCTCTCGAAGAATGCGCAGCCCGGGAAAAGAGCATTTGCTCTCTCAGTAAAAAGATGATCAAGTCTTGCCAAAGCAGCAGCTGGAGCTACCAGCGCCATCAGGTGGCTCTCACCCTAACCCTAGAGTCAAGAGATGTTCCCTGAGTCCTCACCTACTAAGGTCAGTGCCCCCATGGACTGTCCCTTTGCTTTGTCCTCTCACATTGACAGAGGTCTCCTCCTCTGCCTTGTGACCTCCAAACTCTCTTCCACTGTGACCCAGGCCTGGCACAAACCCCCTGGGCAGCAGTGAAACCTGGAGTGACAGGCCCAGTGAGGGTAGCCAGAGGGACTTAGCCGGCAGCTAGAGAGACGTAGCCGGCAGCTATGCAGTCCACCAGACCCTCGCTGAGGCCACTGGCGCCCAACGCCATTGGGAAGTGAGTTGTGGGGAATTCTTCTGCAGGGCAGGGGCCAGGGCTGTGAGAGGGGGCCTCCTCTGCAGCAAACAGTGAACTGTGTCACCGAGACCCCAGTAACTGGGGACCCCATGGTCTGGCCTCTGCCTATGGAGAAGACTGTGCTTCTGGGGCCAGGCAGAGGGCAGAGGTCCAGGGTGGGAGAGGGAGGGATGAGAGGGCAGCTGCTTGCCCTCTTGGGTGTGAATGACCCTCCAGGGCAGCAGAGAAAGGGAAAGCAAGGGTCAGGGCCAGGTGAGGCCAGGTGTGACACCCGGACGCCAGGGCTCTGTCCTGCACAACAGCAGGCCTGAGGAGGGACCAGGAGTCGGGTATGAAGATTCGATTGCTCTTCATGGAGTTTGGTTTAGTTCTTAAAGCTAGGAGTGGGAATCCTGTCGCCCTGCCCAAGGAGTAGCCTTTCCTTTCAGAGGAGGAGGGAAGGGGTGAAAGGTGTGTTGAAGGGGAAGAGGAGGGATGCTGTGGAAGGATGCTGGGTCCACCCTGAAGCTTTCCTGGCACCTGGAGGAGAATGAGGCAGTGATGGGGTGCAGAGGCCTACGGGACGCTCTGCCCCAAGGCTGTCAGGCTGGTGTGAGCTCTCCCCTTTCACAGCTGGCCTGGGATTCTATCAGGATACTGATCATACAGGCTGTGATTTCCTTCGGCCAAGAATCCTTTCTCTGGAAGGCCCTGCAGGGAAAACCTCTCCCCTCCGCTCTGCATGGAGCTGCCAGTACATGGATGGGAATCCCAGGAAGAGGGAGAAGAACTTAGCAGGGACCTGCAAGCTAAATCTGCAGCCCCCATTTCACAGACGAGCTGAGCCGGAGTCATGCCCAGCTGGTTAGCGGCAGGGCCGGGAGCGGGAACCAGGTCTCCTCCCCTCCTTCAACAACCAGGCCTAAAAACAAGGACCCCAGATGGCACTTTGGCCTCAATGCAGGGAATGAGGTGAGAGCTCTAGAAAAGGTAGATTCCTTCAGGGTTTCCCCGCTCCCTGCCACCAACACACAACAGATACCCTCCAGAAATCATCCCATATGGCCTTCTAGTCATGGCAGCAGTCACCACACGTACAATCTGGAAGATGAAGAGGGTGGTTAGTGCCACTGTGGGAGGGAAGAAGGGCTGGCCCCCAGCATACCACATACAGTCTCGGGAAAGTCTGTGGTTCTTCCAGTGGAACAGGACACGAAGCAGAACCATATGTGTCAAAAGGTGTGGAGATGCAGCTCCAGGGTTGACGGGGTGGGATCTGGGGTCAAGTCCTAGATGTACCTCTCGTCATTTGGCAGAATAAGGCAAATGTATTCATTTCGGTGGGGGTAAAGGGGATGGGATGTTTCTTACTCTCTTTAAGCCTCTGCTGCTTCATCTAGTGTTATCGGAGGATTAAATGAGATTTAAATGAGCGCAAAGTTCAATAAATTGTAAACATCAATTCTCCAACAGCACACACAGTTCAGGCATTTTAGGAGCCCATCTCATGAGGGAGATCATACTACTGTGGCAGATCGGGGTGGGGAGGCATTTTCCACTCCTCAGTTCAGCTGTGGATGGTGGCACCTGCCAGGGTGGCCTGGGGCCTGCCACTTAGACACCCGTCACAGAATATCCTGTGGGAATGGCACCCCCTAAGCAGTGGGCTACCATTAAGCATTTACTGTTTGCCCAGCGTGGTACAAGAGTCTGCTAGGTGGGTAGTTTATCTCCAATGACATAGGGACAAGGGATTAAGAAGTGAGTTAACTTGCTCAAAGTCACATAGCCAGTGAGTGTTGGAAGCTGGACTCAAACCCAGATGTCAGATTTCAGAGTCCATTCTCTTCAGGGCTGGACTTGACCCCCCCCACCAACCCAGAGCCCAGATTTGAGGGCTCCCTCTGAGCCCTTCCTCCAGGGTCAGGGCTGGCTGGGTCCCCTGGAGCCCTCTCCTCTAACCCCACACCCAGAGAACAGGCTGTACCAGGGGTCCTCCCACCCCCACCCCATACCAAGGCCCCTCTTGGACCTCCAAGAATGCTGCAAGGAGCATCCCTCAGGGCTGCAGTCCCTCCACACCAGCTCTGCGGCCCCTCCAGCCTCGGCCCCGCCCCACCCACTTCCTGGCTTCCCATCCTTCAGGTCCGGGAGAGGCCTTCCCAGCACCCTCCCTGCTTGGCCTCTCCTTCAGAGCCCCCATCACACCCTGTCCTTGCCTCTAGAATGGAAGCTCCACAGCAGCAGGGCCACCATCTGTTTTATCTTCAGTTTCCAGCCCAGTGCAGCATTGTGGAAATCCTTAATAACACTTTTTAAAAGTTTTTCTTAGAATGTAATTCATTCTTCTTAGACTTAGCACATGCTTTCTCCTCTGCCCATAAACCCCTGTTCCTCATTTTCCTTTTTTTGCTAACACCTACTGGTCTTTCAAAGCTCCACGCCGTCGTCTCCTTGAGGAAATCGTTCCTGAGCTCCCAGTAGGTAACACGCCAGACAGAAGTAAGATTCTCTGCCCTGCCCCACACAAGGAGCCTTTGTTCGCAGGGCTCCCGTGGGGACCCTCTCTTGCCATGGGGGCCTCTAGAGAAGCCATCAGAAGGGCATTCAAGACTCAGCGAGCCCCAGCTCCCAGCCTGGCAGACTGGGTGGGGGAGGGCCCAGCTGGTGGCCGAGGCTGGTTTATCAATGCTGCCGAGAGCCCTGGGGAAATCAAGGTGAAAGGCAGCCGCGCTGCTGACGAGGCCCACCCGTTTATCAACCAGAGGGGCTGGGGCTGGGCGACAGAGGCTCGGCTGCCAGAGGCAGCTGTGAGGTGGGAGGTCCACAGCACTCCGTGGGCCCAGAGGCTGAGCCACACACTGGGGGGCCCAGGCTGCCGCGACAGCGTTTCCAATGCAGCCCTCATTCTAGGTAACTGCCTTTGGCTTTAGAAATATGGTCACAGAAATCCCCTGCACTTGGCATTGGACGAGGAACCCTTAGGGGTGAGGGGCAGGCATATTCAGTGGCCTTGGTCCAGTGGGCACAGGGGTTGCTGGCCCTGGGAGTCCGTCACCCTCCTGCAGGCCAGGGTTGCCTTCTGACCGTAGGCTCCTGCCTGTCCCACAGGCCCCTAGCCAGGGCCAGCCCAAGGGGAGCAGGGGGTGAGGTGCAGAGCCCAACCAGGAGGATGGAGCCGCTGGGTGCCTGGAGCAGGAGCCCAGCAAAGCACTGCAACTAAAGAGGTCACGGGAAACACTCAGGGAGACTGCCGTCCCTCCCCCGCCCCAGCTGCCCCATACGGGAGCGGCAGCGTCCTTGGCATCCCACCTGCTCCACACAGCACCCAGGCCATCTGAGCAGAGTGAAGATGTCAAAGAGAAAACCCCAAATCGGATTGAGGCGCCTGCTCCCCCTTAATGAGGTTCATTATCAGCGGCTCTGATCCTTGTAAAACCCAGCAGGCCGGATTAGGGGCAGGCTCTCTAATCCTGGCTGACTCCTCCCCACCGAGTGGCCAGCCCCGCAGCTCAGACAAGCCCTTCCTTCCTGGAGGAGGAGTTGCAAGTAGGCAGGTGCAGACCGGCTCCCTTGCCAGCCTGCCAGCCTGGGGCACCGAGGCAGGAGCTCTCAGGGAGGCTGGGGGCAGGGGGTGGCAGGGTGCACATCCAGAGGCCTGTCCCGGTGCAGGAGGCCGCCGTGGGGTTTGGGGCGCAGAGAGCTCTACGGGCATCTGTGGCCAGGAGCTGCGTGGGCTGAGGAAATCGAGTCTGGCTGCAGGTGGCCTGGTCTCCGTGCATTCTGTCCAGATCTAGACACTAGGTCTCCAAGCAGCAAGTTAAAGAACACACCGATGCCTGCCTTAACAAAAATAGTTTATTCCACACGCCTCCCGAGCAGGGATTAGCGCATGTGCGGCACTGCCCCTCCCTCAGACCTTCTAACCTCTGCACGCTGGAAGATGAAACCTGGAGAGAGAAGACACTCCCCTCCCTAACTTCTACCCAGTGCCCTCCAAAGATGAGCATTTATCTTGGAGACCAAAATAAGAAAGGACAAGAGACCAGACTCGGAGGGGGCAGAGCTCAATGGGGAGAAGCGAAAGCAGCCACCTCCTGCAGCGAGGCAAGGGCCAAGGCACTAGAGACCCACCTCCTTCCCATGCCACCACCTCAGCAGGCCCCGCCAAGCAAGCCACTCACACCCTACCGCCCAGCAACCATGGCCTGCCTCACCTGGGAGACCACCAGCACGACTTCCAGAAGCTTCTACACCCCACCCTGAAACCAGACCCCACCCAGGAGGTCTGAGGATCTGGAGGCTGGCCACGGGTGGTCCTTCCTCCCAGGGTGCCAAGGCTTCTTCATTGTCCGGAAGGGAGCGGGGTGGGCGGAGCCCCAGCAGGCAATGAGGGGTTCCATTCCAGCCCACCCAGCTCAGGGGACCCTCCTCTGGCTTCATTTGCCCCAACTTAGGGCCAAGACCAAGCAGCAGAGATTGAGGCTCCAGTGAAATTGAGGCAGGACTTCAGATAAGCTGAAAAACAGGAATGCGGTGCTGAGAGGCCAGGGACTGAGCCGCCCACGCCCGCTGTCTGGCACTGCCCTCTCTGCGCAGCAGGGGAACCTGGACCCTGCTCCTGTCTTGTGTGCCAAAGGAGCTCTCCATCCTAGCAGCCCTAAGAAGCTTTGCTGGAGCAACCTGTTTTCCTGAATTTCCCATACTTCTAAGCCAGACAAGGAGCAAGGGGTGGGAGGGGAGGGAACGGGGTCACGGGGCTGGAGGAGCTACGGATGCCAGCTCCCTCTCCCGACACCTCCCCAGGTGGTTCAGGCTACAGGGTGGCCAGCATGGCCCTTCAGGGCCTTTATCTTGGCCCGGAAGTAGGTGTACATGGCCAGCAGGCCCATGAAGGACAGGGAATAGAGCCCCACACAGAGGCTGATGTCCAGGTGTGAGAAGCCCCCTCCCAGAACCTGTAGCCACTGGCCTCGGCCCTGCCTGGCTCGAGCCTCCAGCTGGCCCTCAGGGATGTCGACCAGCTGCTTGGAGCTGCGGCCCACGTGCCTGACTTCCAAAGGGCCCCAGAGGCGGTTCTTCTCAGCCCGGGACTCAGCCAGTAAGGCAGCCCCCGTGTCTCGCTTGTTCAAGTGCCACTGCCCACGTGGCTGCTCCCGCTCATTCCTCTGAAGCTCTGCCATGTGCTCAGCAAGCCCCTGGCCTGGTGCAGCTCCGTGGCCAGGGTGCAGCTGCGGGGGATGACTTGCCTCGGGTCTCTCAGCTGGCACATCTGGGGTGGTATTTGCGGGGTGTGTCATCATCTCAGGCTTCTCAGGGTCCAGGGTTGAATTTCGGCTTTCCAGCTCCAGGCCTTCCATCGCCAGCTTTGGGGTGGCTGCCACACGCTGTGCATCCCACCGGGGGGCTGAGCCCGCTGCAGGGAAGCCCAGGACGACGTTGCTTGGGGAGAAGTGGGCCTTGAGGAAGGTGAGGGTGGCTTCCACGTCCCACACGGGCACATCCAGGCGTTCATTGTGGCAGGCAGAACACAGTTCACGCGGCGGCCACTGCACCTTGGGGAACTGGGGGTCCTCGCTGGGGGCACCTGCAGAGGGAAGCGCACACGAGCTGGCAGTGACACCGGTCCCACCCAAAAGCCCAGACCACACTCTTCTACTCAGAACGCCAGCTTCCTTGTCTGCAAAAAGGGCTTGCCACTGCCCTTCCAGAGGAGGGGAAAGGAGAAAATCCGGATCACAAACACCAGCCCACACTGGGAGCTCAACAAATGGCAGCCTGGAGGCGGTGGACCCACCCTACCCCTCAGCCCCGGCCCTCCTGGTTTCCCAGGGAAGCGTGAGGAGTCCCCGCCATCTCAGTCACTTCCCAGTGTTGGCCAGACCCATCGTCCCGCTTCGTGGACTTTACAACCAGTTTGCACTCTGGAAGCAGGCATGGGAAAGGGCAAGAATACTCATTGTGATGTGTTTTGCAGTCTGCTTGTGTTTGTTTTTTGCATTTTTCAGAAATTTTCCAAATTACAAACTGTGCAAATATGTTACTTTGTCAATTCAAGGTAAAAAAATTTTTTTTTGTCTTTTTGGTTTTTTTTTTTTTTCCTTTTTTTAGAGAACAGGGTCTCGTTATATTGCCCAGGCAGGTCTGGAACTCCTGGGCTCAAGCTATCCTTCCACCTCTGCCTCCCTAAGAGCTGGGATTACAGGTGTGAGCCACCTTGCCCAGTGAGAAAATGTGTTTTAAAGCGAGAGTCAGCTGCTCATGGCAATCCCCAGGTGCTCGCCTTTACCCAGCAGCAGCCCTCTGGGGCAGGGGTGGGCTCCAAAGGGTAGGCGGTGGGGGACCTGGGGGTCACTTGGAAGAGTCAGGATGCTGCTGGGGCTGCAGGTGTCGGTACCCCAGGTGGGGCCAGCCCTCTCAGCAGCCTCTGGATGAGTCCCAGAGGGTGAACCACAGCCGCCAGCCCCTCACCCAGTGTTGCCCAGGGAATGCATCAGCCCACCCCTTCTGTGGAAGCACCTCTCCTAAAGGATTTAATAGCGGGACAAGTTGTTGACTGCAAGGAAGCAGGAGCAGCAGCAAGTGGCATGCAAGTCAAAATGGTTATTCTGGGGAGGGTCCAGCCGCGAGTCATAGTGATCAGGCCTGGCAGAGGGGCGCTCAGCTTGTGCCTGCTAATTACTGGTTTGTTCTGAAAGGACCCCACCAGAGAGGGGAGGGACCTGTCCTGCATCTGGCCCCTGAGGGAGAAGCCCCAGCTCCTGGCCCTCCAGCGGCAGCTGGGAACCTGCCTAGGTCAAGGGGCTAAAGGGTCAAATGGAGCATTTGGTGGCAGGGGAGGGGCAGGGCGGGGGAGGGGAAAGGAGAAGTCAGGCATGTGTCTTCCTTTCAAAGTTCACAAGGAGGCCCCAGGAGACCACGACCAAGTGCAGGCGCCTGCACCACCACCTGCTCCGTTCAGCTCCTTTAACCTCGGCTCCGCCCCGGTCTCCCACCCCTGGGAGGCTGTCATAGCCACGTGCGAGGCTCTCTCCCCACACACAGGCTGCCTCCTGTCCACAGATGGCTCCCTCCCCACCCCGCGACCTGGAGTTTAATGTGTTTGCCCGCTGGAGCCATCAGACTCCTGCGCATGAGGAAACACCGAAACGAGGGAATGCGGAGGGCAAGGCCCCCTCCTGGGAACCGGTGCCTGGTATTTCCAGGAAGGACCTGGTCTCCTCCAGCCCGTTCTCTCATCAGACCCTTCCCAGGGAGGGAGAACCACAGCCCTCTCCGCCCTAGCAGTTTGAGTAAGGGGCCAACAGCCAGAAGGCGGAGCAGGAGAGGCAGGAGAGGCAGGAGAGGGACCCCAGTAGGCCAGAGAGGGGCCTACAGCAGGGAAGGGTGAGCAATGGCATGGGAAGACCAGGGTCTTAGAGTGTCAAAGCCTCGGTTTCCTCATCCTGAAAACGGGGCTGGGCTGTGACCGAGAGGACAGTGAGTGTCCCTTCACCAACTTTTGGCCTAAGACTCCAAAGTATCCTCACCCCCTCATCCCCCACAGGTGACTCTGGCCGCCCGCTCCTTACCTGCAAGGCGAGCGTTGACCTTGTTGTGGCTAGACCAGAGCCAGAGGACAGCGGCGTCGGGACTCCCGACTTGGTCCATGGAAGCAGCAGCCATCTGCTCAAAGTGGCCGGCGCAGTCTCGGCAGCCAAAGAAGAACCGCACGTAGCCTCGGATGGCTTGGAGGACCTCCTGGGCCTTGGCTGCAGGGGAGACGAGACGCCATGCCCCAGCCCTTCAGGCTGCCAGCCCCACTGCCGGTGCCTCCCCAGGCCGCCCTGCTTCCCCCGCCCTGCTGCGGCCACCCCTGCACATGCACTCCAGCCTATGCTAGGAGAGGCCCAGTGTCCCCTTGCCTACTTCTCTACCTGCCAGGGTCACTTTACAGGAGACCCCATCCCCCTCAAACTCCCAAACCCAGATGCCCTTCCCTGCCACTCAACTGGGCACTTGTCACACCCAGGACAAAGTCCACACTCTTTGGCAGGGCACTCAGGCTCTTTGTGACATGGTGGGAGAGGTCAGCAGGGGCCACAGGGCCACCGCCCTAGCCCCAGGCCCCTCCTCCCCTGCCCGCTCAGGCTGCCCGTCCACTTGCTCCCACCACGCCCCACTTCCTCAGGCCTGCAGCCCGCCTACACATGCCCTAATCTGTCCCTGTCTCTCCTCACTCTCGTCCATTCCCTCTATCCCCGCCCACTGGGCCCTCTGGACTGGCATCAGCAAAGGCCTGTTAACCAGCCCCACTTTCTTGCTCTAACTGACACCAGGCTCCCTGCTGAGGACACCACTCCTCCCCAAACGCGCCCCCTCAAGCCCTTCACCCCCGGGCTCCAGCACTGCTGGTGCCTGCCTCCAAACCCTCTCCCTACTGCATAGCTCCCAGGCCTTTAGAAGCCAATCTCCTGCTTTTACCCCTCTACGCAGCAGGATGTTGGCACCCTACTCTCTGCCACTCCTGGCAAGGTGAGACCCACCGCAGCCCATGCCTGCCTCTCTCTCTTTCTCCTCTGCCTTCTCAGCTTGGTCTTCTGCACCTGGCGCAGGCGGGACCTCCCCACCACCAGGCCTCATCACGCCGGCCCTGGCTGTGCTCAGCCTCTGTCTCTGCTGCTGCTGGGCCGCCCCACTCCTCACCGCCTCCAGGATTTCACTTCCACTAATGTTTCTTTACAGCATCATCCATTTCTCCCCTGATAAGGGATCATTCCAACTGGGGAAAATGATGATCACAAAGAAGTCCCCTCTAACCCCAGTGATGCCCCAGTTCCTGTTCATCATCTCCAGCATCTTGCCTCCTGGTCTCTCTTCAGCCAAATTCAACCAGGCCATCACCTCCACTACGCCACGGACACAGCCCTGCTACAGATGTCCTCATCCTGCGCCGCCTCCAGCAGCATGGCTCTGAAGACTGCACCTCCATCTTGAAACACTGCACTCTGGGGCCCCCTTGAAATCGCCACAGCCTGTCCCTTTCCGCCTCCTTTGCTGGTGGCTTGATGCTGCATGCCCCAGGGCCCAGTCCTCAGCACCCTTCTCTACCTCCCCACCAGGGAGCTCATCCGGTCCCACAGCTTGAGCTATGATGCTACTAACGATGACAAAGCTGATCTCTATCCCGCACCTCACCCGGAGCTCCAGACTCAACCATGCACACCTCCACTGGGAGGTCTGTTGACCCAAAGCAGACCATTGAGTCTACCCTCCCACCCTGCACCCCCGACTCCTCAGCTCACACAACTGCCATCCACCAGGGACTCAGGCCCCACAACCCTGGGGTCCACCCGAGTCCTGCTTCCCACACAGCCTTCCTCCAATCTCATTAAGTCCCTCAGCTCTGCCTTTAACATATCCCCAAATCTGACCACTTCCCCCAGGGGCACTGACAACCCTAGTCCCCCCACACCACGGCTGGACGAGCTCCGCGGCTTCCTCCTCGGCTGCTCTGCACCCCCTGCCCCACAGCAGCCCACCCTCCTTTCTAGAATCTTTCTAGAAACCATGTGTCACTCCTGTTAGACTCTCTGGTGGTTTCTCAAAATGCCAACACCAACATCCAAACCCTGCCCTCGCCAAGGCCTCCCAGCCAGCGAGTGCCTACCTCCGCCCCCCGGCCTCTCTCTGCATCCTCACCTCCCTCCCTCCGGCCACAGCGCCCTCTTCTCACTGCTGCCCACATACCAGGCTTGTCCTCTGCACCTGCTGGTCCCAGGCCTGTGCTATGGACCAAACTATGTCCCCCCAGATTCCTATGTTGAAGCCCTAATCCCCAGCCTCTCAGAATGTGGCCATCTTTGGAGACGGACTTTGAAGAGGTGATGAAAGTAAAATGAGGTCAGGTGGGTAGGCCTTAATTCAACAGGACTGTGTCCTTGAAGGAAGGATAGGGAGAGGGACAACTGCTTGGAGACACAGGGCAAAGACGACCAGCTCCCAGCCAAGGAGAGAGGCTCAGAGACACCAGCCCCGACACCTCCACCTTGCACTTGAGCCTGCAGGACACAGACGACAGATGTCTACTGTCTGAGCCCCCAGCCTACACAGTTGTCAGCTCGGCCCAAGGACACTAATACAGCCTGGGCGGCTCTCTTCCCAGATGTCCCACACTGCCTCCTCCTCTTCAGATGGGTCCCAGCACCGGGCGCTCCACAGGGAAGCCTCCCCGAGTCCCCGCTCCAGACAGCACCTGCTCCGGCACTGCTTTGCTTTGTCTTCCTCACAGCGTTCGCCATCGTGGCTGAAACCATCTCTCGGTGTCTGTCCCCTGCTACTCAGATACTGGCCTTGGGAGGGCAGGCAGCTGCAGCACTATCTGGCATGGTGGAGATGCTCCATCCACACCGGCTTCCCACACTGAGTGGCAGTTCCTCTGATACGCGGGGCCTCTGCACAGGCTGCCCCTCTGCTGGGATGCTCCTCTGCTGGCAGAATCTTACCCACCCGTCACCCCTCAGCCCACCCCGTGAGGCCTTAGGCCCCTTCCCAATGGCATTGAGCACGCTCTCTCTTCACCCCCACATCCTTCTCTCCGCCGTGCAGTTTGTGGGCAATACAAAGCAGCAGGGAAACGTCTTTCCCCAACTTCCCCTAGGAAATTGTTTCTCAGTGGGAAGTACAATAAAATCGCTCCAAGTGCCTGCCATGTATCAGCTATGTAAACTGTGAAATATACATGATTTTTTCTTCATGGAGAGTATAAAAAAACAGAATCACAAATTTTTCATGAAGACTGAAAGCAAAGCAAGCTATAAGCCCTAAGAAAGCCAGGGAGAGACCTTAGCCCCAGAGCTTCAGGGGCCGGGGAGAGGACTGGGTAAATTCCCAAAGTCCGCTCCCTCCTGGGATGGGTTCCATTCTGGCCGTGTGGGGCTACCTGCAGAAACAGCGATCCTGCTGGACCCCCAAGGCTGACTCTCCCCATCCTCTGGGAGCTGGCAGCCAGCGCGGCAGTTCAAGGGAGCTGCCGCACTCCCTCCCCCCTTGCAGGGCCGGACAGGGCAGGGTTGGAGGCACGGTGGGGTGAACAGGCCCTGGGCGTACCTGCTTCCTGTGACTGGTCTACATGTTGCCGAGCTGCCTGCACGGTCAGGAAGTGGAAGAGGACCCACAGGGAGCAGGGAAAGCCCCGGAAATGTGGCTCACTCCCCTGGCAGCCAATCCAGTTCACCTTCTTGGCAAGAACAGCACCCTAAGGGACACACATGAGTGTGAGTGCACATCTGGAGAAGGAAAAGGATGGGAGGAGAGGCGGCAAAAGAAGCTTGTGGGAGACACAGCCCTAAGACAGATGAGGTCCCTCAGTCTATCGTCCCGAAGGTGGCATTTCCCTTCCACCAGCTCCACCCACCGAAGCAGCAGCAGATCTGAAAAGCCGTGACTGACACACACACACACACACACAAAGCTGTGACACAGATCAAGTTGCATTCTGTTCTAGCCTCAGCTTCCCCCACTATAAAACAAGGGGGTTATCTCTGAGGTCCCTTCGCAATTTGACAGCCTACAAGTATACAAAGTTTTACGCCTTCACTGGCTGCAGTGACCCACTTTTGCAAATAGTAGCACGAGCAGGAGCTCAGAAGGTGCCTGGGGAGGGCCAGGGAGGCCGTGCTGAGCAGCACCCCGTGCCAAGAGGCAGCACAGGGCAGCTGTTCAAAACCCTGGTGTCTCACCACGTTTTCATCCCAGCCCAAACACTTACTGGCTATATGATCCCAGACAAGTTGCTGAACCTCTTCAAAGCACTGTTTCTTCATCTGCTAAATGGGGAGAATATCTACCTTCCACTAACATTATGAGGATTAAATGAGATGTGCACATAGAGAGCTCGGTCAATAGTAATTTACTGATTATGAATGGAAGGACCCAGCCAAGATCACTGACTCCTTGAGTGCAACTTGGTGAAGGAGGTCGGAGAGCACAGGGTTAACCCCTTGCACTCCCACAAACATGCAGGATGGAGAGATCATTTGTTTCCCAGACTCACCTCTTTCCTGTCATCCAGAGCAGTTTTAAAGAAACTGTAGGGAATTTTCCTTCTCTTCTGCCTCTTGAGCCATTCATTCACAGAGTGCAGGAAGTTCTGGACTAAGGGCTGGCCAGGGAAGTACTGTGGGGAGGAGCAAGCGGAAGCTGGAGAGTGAAAAGCAATTCCCAAGTTTCCCGTCCTGCATTGGCAGGAAGCTACGCAGATGCTGGCCAGGGCAGTTTCATGGAGAGTTCCAAAACCACCAGAAAAACATTCCACCTGAGGCACAGATGTGACTTCTGCACTACCTTTGCTCTGGGGCACCCGGTAAGGCTAGAAGAGCAGGTAGGGAAGGTGCTAGCTCTAAGTGGGGCTGCGTGCTGGAGGGTCTCTCTCTCTCACTCAGGCTCCTGTGCAGCCCCCTCCCCACCACTGGGAGGAAGGCAGGAGCACCTGTGCCCCTTGCCAGGGCTGTTGGGAGCCCTTGGCCACATGGTCCCGTCTTTGGGTGGTCCTCAGATAGAGCTGACTTGCCGACTGACTGTCCAGCTGGGCTAGGTGGGCACAAGGCCTTTCACTTGGATTCCGTGGGCTGCCGGTGAGGACCAGCCAGGCCAGGGGCTTCTAGCCAAGATCCAGATCTTGATGGTAACTCCCAGTGGTCTCTGAGGAGCATGAAAAGCTACTCTGACAATAAGTCAACTCAAATCTGATTAGTATCAGCACTTGAAAACCACAGGACTCCAGGGAGGAGGACGTATGCGTGGGTGCATGTGTGCACATGCACAGCATGCGGGGCAGAGGGCGGGGGAGAGAGGGGCGCAGCAGCGAGCTGGTCAGATAAAACCACAAAGAGGCCGGCCAAGGGGACTTGGACCCAGAGAAACTTGCAGCAAAAGCAAAGACGAACGTTTGAGAGGACAAGGATGCCGGAGACACGAATGGTAACGAAACAGGAAAGCCTGCTAACAGAGCCAGTCCTCTGAGAAAGCCAATAAATATTCCTATCAAACCTCGGGCCGGACACCTTCCCCCAGGGTGAGAAGTGGCCGGAAAAGACCACGCTTTGACATGTGCCCTCGTGGTGCGCCCACGCGGGCCTCTGGGACTCACACACAGATTTACAGCTTGGAGTCAGCACTTCTCACTGACCTTCGCCATCATCCAGACTTGGAAACTTCCGCCTTCTAAGGCGATGGTGCCAGAGGAAGGATGAATTAAAGCGCTCTGGACAACCGGGAGCAAGGAAACCCTGGTGCCCATACGCCACCCAGTGGCCGGTCCTGCCAGCTTCTCATGATAGGGAGCACGGGCTGGGAGAGGCGGGTGGGGGAGCACGGGCTGGGAGAGGCGGGTGGGGGAGCACCGACAGGACTTGCAGAGGGCCTCCCCACTGACCAGTTACCCGTGGGGCTGGCATCTCGCCAGGGGGAGCCAGCAGAGTGTGCGCTTGCACCCTTGGGTGCTCAGGCCCACGAGCACCATGCACTTGGTGATAATGGGCGTGGGCTGGATGAGAGTGGGTGTGGCCCCCTGCCCAGCCCCTCACTAGCTGGAGGACCCTGCCCCCAGCTTCCCTCTGTCCTCCCTGCCGCTGCCAGCCCTGTCCTCTTCGACAGCCCTGGCTCTGCAGGGCAGGCACCTTCCTCTCAAGCCCACTCCCAGCCCCTGCTGAAGGTGGAGGCTCAGCAGGCACGGAGAGGGTGAGGCTTAGGCCTCTGCCAGCTCAGGGACTTTCTGAATCTCATTCTTTCCTCACATACTGACTGTAAACAGCCCCACCGTGGCCAAAGAAAATGGCAGGTTTGCGCACAGCTGAGGGATGCGAGCGGCACACAAGCCGTTCTCCCTGGGCTGACCCCTTTGGAGGGGACTGGACTGGGGTGGTGGTGTATCTGAGGCATGCCGGAAAGCATGCTGGGGGATCTCCTTCATGGGTCAGGACGCAGGACCGTACATGGGATTGTTTGGGACTTTTCCCCTCTGACTCTCTAGGTTGTCGACCCCAGGCCTCTGTACTGTGAGGACCAAGCAGCTCTCAGCCTTGGAGGAAAGGTCTCCAGTATGGCAATGGACTGAAGAACAAGGGCTCATTCTGCTTGGGACTTCTGTGAGGGGCCAGTGACTGTCCTGCCTTCGGCTGAAACGTCCCTATCAGGCCCTCTCAATGTCACCACCATGCATGCATGTGACCAAGCCAAGGGGCCAGGACAGGGAGGTGGGAAGGAGGGATCAGGCTGGCAGGACGTTCCCAAAGAGAGGGGCAAATCACCCCGAGGGCAGCCCCAGCTTCCTGCAGGCCCGCACGGCACAGTGCGGAGGGCGGGCTCAGATCCAGGCCCCAGGGCCAAGGGAGGCTGAGCCTGCGGCCAACCCCGAAAGCCCAGAGCCACGTCTGACTCAGCAGTACTGAGCAGCAGAGTCCCGAGTTTCCAGCAGGCCTGCACTGGCCAGGATCTGGAACCAGAGGGAGGGCGCAGAGAGGAAGTGGCAGCCACCTCTCACCTTCAGAGAGGGAGGAGCGCAGGCTCAAGGCCTGAGCAGAACACCTCCAGGCTGGCAGAACAAAGGCATCCCACTTGAGCTCCCTGGGCCTCTTAAATGGGGATGGACAAAATAAACCACCCACCTCGCAGAGTAGTTAAGAAGATGAAATCCTAGACAGACATCAGGTCCTCAATAAATAGGAGCTACTCTTTGCAGAGTAGCCACCTTCCCGGAGAAACGATGAAGGAGTAAGGAAGGAAAGGTCAGGGCCAGGGATCGGGGTGAGACTGGGCGGGAAGCAAGGAGGAGCAGAAGGGCTTCCTCTCCTTCGCCGGGGTGGCCCAGGGCTCCTGCTTTCCCAGTGACCATGACAAGGGGTGGGAAGCCACACTGGGGTTCTGACTGAGGACTCAGGCAGGCAGTGCCACAGTCACCGAATCAGCTGGAAATATCCCCAGGTGGGGGGCCCCCTGTTTCCCACCCACCCCGCTGCATGGAGCAGGGTTGTCCCTGGCAGTGCAGGGCTGGTGTGGGGTATGGCTGAGGCTGGAAGGCAGCACCTATGGTAGACAGGGAGAGCTGTGGGTCCAGGTGTCCAGCCAGACCATGGGCTTCCGGAGGGAGGGGCTGACGGGATGCCCAGCTTACAGGAATGCACTTGGACCATCCGTGGAATTGCACAGACAAGGGTGCCCATGGCCCTGCTCACCTTGGCCAGCACTGCCACAAACTTTTTCAGGGCCACCAGGCGCTGCCCTTCCAGGACGGAAAACCTGCCCACTTCTATCCGCAGGATGTAGTGCAGTGCAGATTCCAGGTCAGCCATGTAGATCTTGGAGCTGAGGACCCAGAGGGAGGTAGAGAGAGAAAGGGGTATTAACCACGGGGCGGGGGCTGGGAGGAGCGTGCAGGGCTAAACGGAGAGAACAGGAGGGGCACTGCTGATGGTCACAGAGTCTTGTAAGTTACCACTCGCTTCTGCCAGAAATGTGCTGTGTGACCTTGGGTAAATTACTTAATGTCTCTGAGCCTCAATTCCTCATCTGTAAGATGTGAATAATAATACATTGCTCAAGGGTAAGTTGCTGAGAGGATCAAACAAAGTACAAACGTAAAACTCTCAGCAGCTCCTGGCAGAGAGGAGGAGTTTTCTCTCTCCAGGCCCAGAGCCAGCCCCTCCCACAACTCACTGTTCAAGCCAGCTCTGAGCCAAGACCCCCAGACAAAATCAGACCAACAGGTGCATACACACACGACATGCCTCTGGGAAAACTGGGCCCTCTCTGAAAGACCAGGGTTTAGCTGCCCACCAAGGCTGGGAAACGGGGGATGGGGGCAGGAGGGGAAGCAGGGCTCGTATTTCTTTCAGGGTGTGCTCACAGCTGCCGTACTCATGTCTCAGGTGGGCCCATCTCACACCTCTCTGCAGCCCTCAGGGAAGGGCCGGGGACTCCACACTGGCTGCTCCACCCCAGGCCCATCATGCTGGGGTCCAGGCTCAGGGTTCTTGTGGCAGGGGCTGGGAAGGTTGGCTGCCTCTTCCCTTGATTCTTGAGACCTGGGTTCTGGCCTCAGTTTGACCATGAGCTAGCTCTGTGAGCTTGGGCAACTCCATTGACCTCCCTGGGCCTCAGTCACCTCACCTGTAAAATACATGAATGGCTCCTGTCCCCGCTACATAATGAGGTTGGAAAGAGCCAATATGGGCAACTAACGGGGTGAGCAGTGTGGCTGCCTGTGCTTCCCCTCAGGGCAAGGTCTCCTCTGTGCTCCACTTTGGTCTCCTCTGGCCTCAGTTTACCTCTCCCTTCCTGTGCTCTGCCTCCAGAAGTGGCCCCATGACTGAATGAGGTAACACAGGGCCGGTGCCCAGCACAGAGCCAGGCACGTACACCAGCCTGAGCTATTACAAGAACGTCAACGGTTTGCAAAACCGTAATGATCACATGACCATGCGATGATCATTCATCATGATGGAATGACCATCAGGATCACACTACCTCTCATTCTTTCTTTCTCCCCTGATCTACTAAACGTCTCTCCATTTGGCAGTTTCCACCCTTGAAGTCTCTCACGCTAGGATGCAAAGTCCTTCTTGCAGTCACCTTTCCCCCAACTGTCTCATGCATTCCCCTTGTGAGGGCCACCATCCAGGCCAGCTCTGAGCTCCCTGGTCAGACATTTCCACCTGGTATGCAGCTGGTGCCAGCGAAGGAGGTCTACAGCTCTGTCTCATTCCCAACCACAACCGAAGAGCCAAGGAGCCTCAGAGAGAAGAGCAGCTCTCTCATGCTTATGACTGTGGACACACACACAGGTGAGCTGAAAAGCCAGTGCGCTCGCTGACACCACAGGCGTTCAAGTGAGGCCGAGTGCCTTCCTAGAAGGGACGCCGTGAACAGGACCGCAGGGTCTGCACATGCAGGGGCTGCATCTGCCTGGACATCTCTGCCTGGACATCTCACGTAGTGAGTACTCAAAAATATTTACTGCAGAAATAACTGCTTGGGTGGGAAGTTGGTCTGGAGGCCTCAGAATGTTCTTCCACGTAGATTCCCCGTTTGTGAGTAGACTTAAGCTGAAGGGGCATGGAAGGTGTTCATTCCTCGTGAAGGACAACTGGCAGTGCCAGCCAGCACTCCCCACAGTCAGCCCGGCCCCGTAACAGACACTGGAGGGACTGCTGCTAACTGCTGCCCCACACACTGAAGGCCCCTGAGCATGGCCAGCCCTCGGGGTGGGGGACAGCCTTGGCTCAAAATGGTACACACTAAGCATATGACAAGGAAGAAGAATGCGCAAGAGGGCGTGAGAGTGAATGGGTGGTGGTCTGTGATCAGAGGAGGGGGAAGATGTAAGGAGAACAGCTGCGGCCTTACCGATCTGCAAATTTCCAAACGGTGGGGGCTATCTTGTTCACAGTGGTTGGTGCAACAGTGGTCTGGGGAGCCTCCCTGGTGAGCCCAGAGAGCCTCTGCAGGTAAGCGGTATAGAAGGTCCTGGATTCCATGAGCCTGTGAGGGCACAGAACCAAGGAGGAGAGGCAGTGAGTGCAGAGAACAAGATTAGCACTAATCAATGTCAGAAGAGGAAGCAGCGTGGCTCATCGGACAGAAGGTTTATTAAATATTTGAACGAGATTCCATCTTGTCCTCTGGGAGGCCGGAAGAGGCACCCAGGCCTCGGTTTAACCTTTCTAATCACTGCGCATGCTGTAAAAGGCCCCTTTGATACCAACCTCATCTGGTAAGGCAACTGGGCCCAAGAATTCCCCCACCGGCCCTCTGGCTCTGGGCAGGGCATGGAGAGGCGCGGGACAGCCCAGTGTCCACGAACAAGAACAGCACGGTGTGACTCCCTTCCCCGGGACCGCAAGGTTGAAGATGGCAGCTGCCCGTCTGCAATCTCGCCCCGAGGTACCATGAGTGACATTACCCCCAAGAAGTTCAGGGAGTTTGTTAAGGGATAAAAAAAAAACCCAGGTAGCAACAACGACAAAGGGCCTCCAGAACTCTCTAAATATTTGTACAGTCCTTTCGATTTCTCTCTCTTTTCTGACAGGGAGGAGTCCTCCACGGCACGAGATACCTCCTGAGCACATACTCCCCCTCATCCGCGCCCAGGCCCCTGCAGAGAGAGACGCTGCGCCCAGCAGCAGCGTGAGGGCCGCCCCGGGGGAGCTGGCAGGGGATGCATGGCTTCCTTCCACTCCACCATCCTGGCCCGGGGTTTCTTGGTGAGCAGATGGCTCGGGAGGCAGCATCGTCACAAACAATTTTCCCCTCCACCAACTCCAAGAGCGGAAACAATGCCTCTCTCCCCACCAGCACTGGCACTTTCTGGGCCTGCCCGGAAAGCGAGCGCCTCCCTGTCCTCGGTGACATCGGTGACATCGTGCCTCCTGGGCCCCCTAGCAGGTGATCTGGGCCAGGGTGAAGGCGAGTGGCCGCCCTGCCCAGCGCAGTGTGGGTGGGCACTGAGGGCCCCAAGGAGCAGCTCACCAGGCCCCAAAGGTGAGCCTTGCCTCCCTGGCCCACACTCCTGCCTGCAGGGCCTGGCTGACATCAATCATCTGCCCAGGGAGGGCACCAAGACACCATCTGGTGCCATTAAGGGGCCATTCAGCAGCGGGAGCCTGGCAGAGGGGCTGAGGCTGGCCTGATTGTTTTCTCTCGGCATTTTGGAACTGGCTATTGTCTGCCTCCTAATGAACTTTTCTGCAATTAGAAAATCAAAGGGAGGGAGGGTCAGGCTATTTGAGTCCTTGCCAGGCCTGCAGCCTGCCAACGAGTCTGCCTGCAAACAGGAGAGGGTGGGGAAGAGGGCCAGGGCAGTGGTGGGGACGGAGTGGGGGTGGAGGCGACACTGGGTGTGGGAGGCTGAGGCAGGTCCCTGAGCTGCAGAGCAGGGACAGGGTTCCAGGCCCAGGCTCCTGACTGTGGAGGCACTGGCCCGGCGGAGAACAGACCCCAGCTTCTCCTGTAGGGGGCCCCTCAGAAAGAACATGCTGTCCACTGTGAAAGGCGGGCAGCCCCTCTGGGCAAGCAGGAAGGATGAGCACAGGGAGGGAGGAGAGGGGACGCCAGGGGACAGCATACTCACACGGGCACTCGGGAGACAGAGCCATTCCGGAACAGCAGGTAGCAAGAGGGGAAGTTGGTGACACCAAACTTTCTCACCGCGTCGGCCTCTGTGTTCAGCACCCTGCGCACCGCCACACCTTTGTGCTGGGACAGGTCCAGAGCCACCTGCAGGGACAGCAGGACATCTGGGGGCCAGGCCACCGGCTAGAGGGGCCAGGGCGGAGTCCCAGCTCGGTGCCCTGTGAAGGCACCCAGATGGCAGCTGTGCTCCCTCCAGACTCTAAACCCGACAAACAGTGGACCAACGTGATGCATGAGAGACGCTGGCCGCCAATGGCACCAACTGCAGGTAACAAGCGCAGTCACCACCCCGGAGGAGAGGAGAGGCCCCGGAGCTGTGCACAACACACACGCCTTCATTTCCAATGACAGTCCCAACTGGATGCCATTTTCTTTCTCATGAAAGCCAGTTGTCAAAGGCATAATAAAATGTGGTTTCATTTTAATTCTTGTTTGTTTTTTACACTGAGCCATCACGTTCTTATCCTTAAGACCATCACAACGCAAGATCTGACTGTTCTCTGATGTCCAGGATTCCCCAGGTCCTGCTCCTAACACTTTCTAAAGGGAAAATATCCCTTTAGAAATTACTAATAATTGTTTGTTTGAAATATCAATTGTTGGGGGCAAGAGCAGTCTTCCTTACGGAAGCTCGAGTCACAGAAGATGTTTAAAGAACCGTGATTTTCTTGAGTTCAAATACATATGGTAACAAATTTCATGGGGAGGATACAGACAAAATAAACCTTTGGAATTGAGTAAACTTCTAAACGGCAGGCTAACTCTGAGCCTGATATGTGCAGTGGTCAGAGGGGCCCTTTGGTCAACGTGTATAGTTATAAGAAGATCTGAAATGGATTCTTAACATGGGGCTCTCTGAAGGCAACAAGAGGACTTGTTAGAATGACAATGTCCCCACATCAGGAATGGGAAGAAAAGTTCTGAGCATAATCGGACAGGCCAACTGCAAATGCAGGCACTAGCCTCTGACTGACATCTCACTCCTCCTCACTAGGGAGCAGGTGGCGCCCCCTAGCCTTTATTCTTAGATTTATAAAGCTTCCAATCTAGACTCCAAATCAGAAAAACAGACTTACCACACATCATTTTTTTAGAAAGAAGTAAGAGAGAACATTAGCTAACATGTATTGCGTAGGTATTATGTAGTGGCCACACAGATTGCCTCATTTATCTTCAGCGTAACACGGAAACAGCAGCTATTCTCAGGAGACTAAGAGATGCGGCCCCACACACTATGGCTGCCTGCATTGGAATCCTGGCCCCACTGCACTAAACCTCTCCCTGATTCAATTTCTTTACTTGCAAAATAATAACAACAATAATAATAATACCACCAACTTCGGGGGGGCTGTTCTGAGAACTGAAGGGGTTAATTTTATTAAAACACTGTAACAGTGACTAGCACATAGAGGCACATAAGTATTTATTTAAAAATAAAGCTCCTGGTCAGGCACAGTAGCTCACACCTGTAATCCCAGCACTTTGGGAGGCTGAGGCAGGAGAATTGCTTGAACCCAGGAGGCAGAGGTTACAGTGAGCTGAGACCATGCCATTGCACTCTAGCCTGGGCAACAAGAGCAAAACTCCATCTCAAAAATAATAATAATAATAAAGATCCTATCTTATAGCTGGAGAAACTGAGGCTCAGAGGTGAAACCATGCCTCCAGGTCACACAGCTTGCATGTGGCTGAATTGTCCTACAAATCCCAGCTTAGTGTGGCTCCAGAACCCAGGCCCTTAGCCATTTGTCCCACGCTGAGCACCCCTATGTGGACAGGAGGCACTTGGCTGCAACTACTGGGACCCCTGCTCCTAGTTACTCAGGGGAATGTGGGGGGAGGGGAGGGAGAAGAGCCCATTCCAATCACCATTTATCACCTCTATGTGACAGGTATGACCCCAGGCATGAACTGGGACCCCAGAGGGTCCGGCACTCCTTCAGCCAAGCTGTCTGCCTCCTCCCCAGCACCTGTGCCTCCCCTCTCAGGGCTGAGAGGCCTGGAGACAGCACCCAGTTTCAGCTCAGACTGTCAGCTGTGCTTGATGACTTTCAGCAGGAAAATCACTCAGGCCGACAGCACAGTTTAATTTCACGCCGACTCTCACATCTGTCGCCCTGCACTGCCCTGGAGCATCGCCTATGCACTGGCGTGTCCTGCCTTTGCAGCTGGGAAAAGCTCACAAGTGGTCTATGTAGAAGTCCATGACCCAATGGCAGGATGGTGAGCTCTCTGTGTTAGGCGAGGGGAATGGATCTTTATAAAGCACCCAATATGCATCAGCTGCAATCCAGGCCCTTTACCTAAACTGCTGCATTTGACTTTCCCAACAATACTATGGAGAAACATAATCATCCCTGCTGTCTAGACAGGGTGCTGCAGCCCGAAGCACTGAGCAGCTGGCTCATGGACACCCCACGCAAGAGATGGAGTGGCACCTGGGAAAAGGACCCCGTTTCCTGCAGTGGGGCTGGGGTGCCTCAATGTTCCCTCCCTCCCAAATATTTTACTCCAATCCCATGGGGTGGGAAATTGTGGAAACACTGGCTTTGGAGCCAGATGGACCTGGTTCAAAGCCCTCTTCTAAGAACTTTGCTGTGTGATCTTGGGTATGCTATTTCATCACAAAGGTGATGAGATTTGGGGGATTAGCAGCTATGTGTGCCAGCAATCTGGTCCAATGCTCAGTAACAGCAGGTGTAATATTTGGTTTCAGTGATGGAGATAAGAATAAACAGAAAGGTTTTTAAACGCAGAGGTCCAGCTCCTGCACTTCCCATGACTCCCAGCAGGGGTCAGGCCAGTGCCAGGTTAAAAGACTCGGGCCGCCAAAACCTAGGATTGGCAGGAAAAGCCCTGCTCCCCAAACTGGGGCTGTCTCTCAATGGCAATCTAGGAGTTGCAGGGAACTTCAGGGTGGCTCACCTCTCTACCCAGGTAGGAGCCTCCCTTTTCAAAGATCAGGGCCAGGTACTCTTCGTTGTTTCTCGCAAAGAATCCATCAATCTCCTTCAGCCTGCAAAAGACAACTCCGGCAGTCACTCTGCACAGCCAGCAGAAATAAGACCAAGCTGCTGGCAACGCCAGGCGCTGGTGACTCAGTGCTGCAGGTGCGACCAGCCCACCCTCCTCTGCCTCCACACAGGGCCCTCCAGGAAGTCAACCAAACCTTGAGTCTCAAAGGATTTCACCCTTGTTATCTAACCCTGGCTCTTCACCTGACCTACCTTGGGTGCTTGGTTTTGTGTTTGCTTCCTGTCTCTTTAAGAGTCAGGAGTGGGCCAGAGACGGTGGCTCACGCCTGTAATCCCAGCAATTTGGGAGGCCGAGGCAGGCAGATCACTGGAGGTCAGGAGTTCGAGACCAGCCTAGCTAACATGGCGAAACCCTGTCTCTAATAAAAATACAAAAATTAACCAGGTGTGGTGGCGGGCACCTGTAATCCTAGCTACTCGGGAGGCTGAGGCAGGAGAATCACTTGAATCCTGGGGATGGAGGTTGCAGTGAACTGAGATCGTGCTATTGCACTCCAGCCTGGGTTACAAGAGTGAAACTCCTTCTCAAAAAAAAAAAAGAGGCAAGAATGGGTAGGAGGCAGCCTGGGGTGGGGGACTGGGAAGAGATGCTTTGATACCAGTTGTCTCCATGTGCTGGGGCAGGCCCAGGCTGACTGGATGTGGTTTTTATTGGTCCCCTGAGAGCTGGGGGATTAGAATCCAACAGGTATAAGTCTGGAACTGTGACAAGTCACGACCAAGTGGGAGATATGTTCTTTCCTCTCTAGAGCAGGCATTAAAAAGGAATTAAAGAATCAGAAAGTCTTGGGTATGGGAGACCTTGGAAGCCATGTACAACTCTAACCCAACCTCCTCGTTTTAAGATGAGGAAACAGAGGCCCAGTTCCCTCAGTTGAAAATGAAGGTGGAAATGAATAAGAAGGCAAATTTTATTATCTTCTCAAATCAGAGAATCAACCTGCAAGTTGTTTTTAAAACTCAGTTTCAACAGAAAATAATACAAAAATTATTTCTTATTCCAATTAAAAACTGAACATCCTCACACATGCTTAAGAGGTTAGCAGGTGAGAAGAAATAGGGGAAAGGGGGGACTTGCTGCTTCTTTTCATCCTCCACCTGGTGACCTTACTTCCCTCTACTGGGTCCAATGACACAGCAGTGACCACCTCTAAATAGAAGCTGCAGCAGGCACGGTGGCTCATGCCTGTAATCCCAGCACTTTGGGAGGCTGAGGCAGGTGGATTCCCCGAGGTCAAGAGTTTGAGACCAGCCTGTTCACCAACATGGTGAAACTACAGCTCTACTAAAAATACAAAAATTAGCTGGGCATGGTGGTGCACACCAGTAATCCCAGCTACTCGGGAGGCTGAGACACAAGAATCATTAACATGGGAGGCAGGGGTCGCACTGAGCCAAGATCGCACCACTGTGCTGTAGCCTGGGCGACAGAGGGAGACTCCATCTCAAAAACAAAACAAAACCAAACACAACAAAAACAGAAGCTGCAACATGGCACTGATGCTGGAGCCCGGCTGCCCAGCCAGTGACAGTCCAAATGGATGTGCTAGAGAGGCGAGGGCCAGAGTGCACCCCGCTGAGGTGGAAGAAAAGAGGTGCTGAGCCTTTAGAGTGGCATCAGGTGGCCGGTCTCTCAGCCCTCTTCCCTAGGCTGGCAGAGGAACATGACCTACATGGGGGCCAGTAGCCCTTTCCCCACACCTAACCTCAGACTTCTGAAAGGGGCAGCTCACCTTTTATGACACATCTCTGCCTCCTTCCTAAAGTTCTGTAAAAGGATCACTTTGGGCTGCGCGTGGTGGCTCATGCCTATAATCCTAGTACTTTGGGAGGCTGAGGCAGGCGGATTGCCTGAGCTCAGGAGTGTGAGACCACCCTGGGCAACATGGTGAAACCACATCTCTATTAAAAATACAAAAAATTAGCCAGGCTTGGTGGCAGGCACCTGTAGTTCCAGCTACTCAGGAGGCTGAGGCAGAAGAATCGTTTGAACCCGGGAGGTGGAGGTTGCAGTACCAGTCTGGGTGACAGAGTGAGACTCTGTCTCAAAAAAAAAAAAAAAAAAAAAAAAAAAAAAAAAAAAAGTATTAGTTTGAAATTGATTGGCGGTTTTGCCTGAGTTGT
>CAUYLG010001735.1:0-77652 GCA_963573385.1 Cacajao melanocephalus | reverse complement strand
AACAAGGATATCCAGGACTTGAACTCAGACCTGGAACAAGTAAACTTAACAAATATTTACAGAACTCTCCACCCCAAATCCACAAAACATACATTTTTCTCAGTATCACATTATACCTATTTTAAAAGTGACCACATAATTGAAAGTAAATCACTCCTCAGCAATTGCATAGCATTTCACAGGTTTAAATAAAATATTGGTTGGCTGCTTGTTGTTATTTTCATCTCTTATTCCTTCCTGTCTCCATTGTTAAGCACAATTATTAGCATAAAAGAGGTTTTTAATACCCATTTTTAGACTGCATTCTAGCCTGGGCAATAGAACAAGAATCCTGTTCTCTCTCCCTCTTTCTCTTCCTCTTTCTCTCTTAAATTCTTTTTTTTCTTTCTTTCACTCTCACTCTTTCCTCTCTTTTTCTTTCTTTCAAAAATAAAATAAAAAGAAAAAAACAAAAAGAAACAAACAAAAAGAATAAAGAAAACAGAGGCAATTGTCAGAGAAATAATAGAAAACTTCTCAGAACAAAATAATATGTCTCTGGATTGAAACTAACCACAAAGTGCTCAGCAAAATAAATGAATAAACAATGATCCATACTGAATCATGACAGCCATTTAAAAAAGAAGATGCTAAAGACACTTAGAGAGAACAAAACAATCACATGCAAAAGAAATGAATTTGGGAATGCATCAGAATGTTCTACAGCAACACAGGAAGTCACGTGACATTGAACCAATGCTAACTTCAACATTCTGAGGGAAGTTATGGACGTATCTGGAATTTCATTACCAGCTAAATTATCAATCCAGTATAAGAATAAAGATATCTTAAAATATGCAAGGAGTATGGAATTTTTCCTCTAATTAACCTATTCTTAATAAGCTTCTAGAGGATGTGCTCCAGAAAAATAAGGGAGTAAAATAAGATGAGGATGCAGGACACAGAACAGGTGCAAGGAAAACGCAGGAGGCAACTGGGGAGCAGGACTGTGGTAGTATTAAGTACAGACTGGACTAGAAGGATAAATAGCTTAGGGACAGATGTCTTTGAAACAAATGGTATTGATCAATTATCAAGAATATTTGACCATTTGAAGGTAAAATGGAAGGTGTTGGATAGACCTGAAAGATCATGGGTGTGGTGGAGAATTAAATAAATTTAAGTAAATAAAAAAATGATTATTTTCCCAATAAAAACAAAAATTTCTAATGCAAAATGTAACTATAGCACACGGCTTCATTCAGAAGTGAGCAATACATATATAACCATAACAAAGTAAATGCCAAATCTGATTTAACCATAAATTTGATAGAACCTCATTGCACTGATAGAATCAGATAAATAGAATAGGGAATGCACAAAAGCTCAACTCAACTGTTATAATACATATGAATAGATAATGTCTAAAACTGATAAATCAAGAAATAACTGTTTATACATATTATTTAGAACCAAAGAGCTAAAAACCAGAATAACCAGATAAAAGAATGGATTGGAAGTAACTACCTCTGGACAGCAAGATCACAGATTGGTTGTGAACACAGAGACTGTTATTATTCATTATTAGCCTTTAAATACAATTTGACTTGTAACCAAGTTATGTATAACCTTGACAAATATAAAAAGTAGTTTAAAATAAATAAGTACAATAAAGTAAAGGCTGAATTACCACCCATCAGAAATATTCAAAAGAATGATTCTCAGAGGGGTAATAAATATGATAGCTAAGACTTAAGTCATGTTCACTCTCTGCCCAAGCTTTCCTTAGCATTTAACATATATTAAGTCATTTAATTCTCATAACATTATATGACGTCTCCATTTTGCAGACAATGAAGCTGAGGCAGAGTAAAGATAAGTAACTTGTCCAAGGTTCATGCAACCATTAAACGGTCTAGTCAAGAATTGGACTGAGACAGAAGGTTCCAGAATCTGGACAATTTACTACTCATTGCTCTTTTAGGAATAAATGTCTTCTAACTCCTCTCTCCCTTCCTTCTGTTTTATGTGCTATTTAGGTTCAGTGATTCTAGTTCACATAAAATATATTAAACAATGTTTTAAAACATTCAAAAAATGCTTTCTTTGGAAGGCTTTTAAAAAACATTTTTATTACTACAAATTGTATAAATTGTAAAATGATAATTACCCATTGTATAAGATTTATTTTAAAAATCAGAAATATAGGACCAGGCACGGTGGCTCACACCTGCAATCCCAGCACATTGGGAGGGTGAGGCAGGCAAATTATGAGGTCAGGAGTTCAAGACCAGCCTGGCCAACATAATGAAACCCCATCTCTACTAAAAATACAAAAATTAGCTGGGCATGGTGGTGGACACCATAATCCCAGCTACTTGGGAGGCTGAGGCATGAGAATTGTTTGAATGCAGGAGGCAGAGGCTGCAGTGAACTGAGATCATTCCACTGCACTTCAGCTTGGGAGACAGAGTGAGATTCCATCTCAAAAATGAACGAATGAACGAATGAACCAGAAAGAAAGAAGAAATAAATAAATAAATAAAGAAGGAAAGAAAAGAAAGGAAGGAAGGAAGGAGGGAGGGAGGGAGGGAGGGAGGGAAGGAAGGAAGGAAGGAAGGAAGGAAGGAAGGAAGGAAGGAAAGAAGAAGGAAGGAAGGAAGGAAGGAAGGAAGGGAGGGAGGGAAAGGAAAGGAAGCGACCCTAATGCTCATTTACTGTACACTGTGCTCACACACAAATCCATTTATTGCTTACAATAACCATTCAGGATAGTATTATTATTATTATTTTAGAGATAAGGAGTCTGAGGTTTGAGAGGTAAAGTAACGCCTAAAATTACACAGTGGGAGGCCAATCCAATTGTGTGAATTGAAGCCAGTAGTGTGATTCAAATCCAGTTGTATTAACAGATTTCTCCATTATCCAGATCATTCTTGGTTTCCTTTGTCTGCAAGAATAAAGCTATAATATACTTAGATGATTCAGACCCATGGAATATTTTTTAAAGGTCAGATGTCTTTTCTTCACAAGCAGGTGCAAGAGCCTTAATGAGAAATCATTACTTTTAAGAATGGCTTGAGATATATTTAGAAGAAGAGAAATGTCTTTCACTAAAATCACATATGCTAAAAGGTCAGTCTAACCTTATGAGCATTGTCTTGGGGGATTTTTGGAAAAGGGAAAATATGGTGTTTAAATCATTTAAGTGGCCTCTTAAGTTTCCCTTATTTTTAACATAATTCCTTAGTGAGCTGACAGTACTTCCAGCTTTGAAGGGTTTTTGCATATATTTGATGTTCTGCTACTTCCCCTTCCTTTGAAAGAAATATTGGTTATCTTCCAGAGAGTCCTGGGAACATTTTACAGGTCTATGCATCTCTGGGGAAAATGGCTTCTTACATAAAATATTGTTTTAAGCATTTGAAGCTGGCTTTGTTAATCTTCCGTTTCTTAAAAATTGGGACATCACAGTGACATTTTAAGAGAGCAGTTGTCTATAATTTGCACGGCTAAATTTGGTTTCTGGATTGTCAAATATACAAGCATATTGTTTGGAATAATAGTTAATAATAGTTTCCAAGCAAGTCAGAAATGGAGCCACTATCATTTAAAAGCTGGAGCCAAAATGCAACTGCCACTCCAGCAGGATAATGAGCTAATGAGAAGGACCTCTTTCAAACCAACAAACATCATCATTCAGAGTTATCTAGGTGCCCACTACCTTGAACATCAAGTTGCTAACCCATAGCAATGTGATCACTAAGAATAGACCCATTACCACCTCTTCAGCAATGGTGTGAGCTAACCAGCTGGCTCTCATATCTGTGCTCTGCAGGAAATAATGACTACAATAAGAATAAGGCCCTGGGTTTATAGAGCTTCCATGAGAACCAAAGCAAGTTGTTGGATTATGGAAGGGAGTGACTTTAAGACTCTGAGATTCTAAGGCACCTGCAACAGCTCCTTTAATACACTCCCCAGAAAACTCTTCCCAGATTCCCTGGCATGGATTTTGCACTGGATAGTCTCCATCTGTCCTGCCAGAACCACCCTCTGTCCATTTTCTTTCTGCACTGTGCTCTAGCCAGGAAGCTGACCTCTAAGAACCGCAACCACACAACTCCAGTGACCTCTAGCTTCCAGGGTGCCAGGCGCATGATCAGAGGACATTGGGAGAGGGAGGGTGGAATATTGATACTCCTGATGCGGCAATAGCGGTGCGTCCATACCTATAGCTCACCACACCTCAGCTACTCCTCCCTACCCCTCGTCCCTCAGTGCCGGTGGCTTCCTGCTGCTGCCGGTCCTAAGCCTTCTTCATTTCTTGTTGCTTTTCTCTAAATCAGCTCCACCTTTGTCAATGGTCCCTCCATGGAACTCTCATTCATCCCTTTTGAGTATATCATCAGTTTCCTGTGGGACTCTGGTTGATACCATAGTCCTCATTCTCCTCCCTTGCAGCAAACTGATGTTGGCTCCAGCCATATGGAGACTGCAGCTTTTAGAGAAGACAGAGGTTGGTAAGATGTCCAGGATGTCTAAGACATAGTCCCAGCCCAGCTAGCTATTAGCTCTTCGTGAGAACTCGAGAAAGACATCAAAACCTCAGCGTCTGGCTTTTATCGATCAGATTCCCAACTACATATGCAACTTTGCATCTAATCCTCCTCCCTCCAGTCAAGCCCTTTGCAGAACCATGCTGCCCTCACAGCCACTACACACAATTTCCACTCAATGCTTCACTTCTCCAGCAACGTGATACAGTCTTTGCCAGCAGATGCTGCTTATTTTGTCTCTGCCAACATGCAGACACAATTCTCGGGCCATAGAAACTTCTCAGTCCTTGTTAACTTGGGAATAACTCAGTAGAAATAAATTTATGTCAGCAGTAAAATACATGTATCCATGTATTTTATAACCATTTGCCTTCATGTTCTACTATAGACTGCTATTTTTTTTTTCCTAAGGCCCTTGGAAATGAATAAAATGTAACATATAGCACATCCTGATATACAGACATATGTGTGTGTGTCTGTGTCTATCTATCTATCTACCTACCTACCTACCTACCTATCTACTTATCTATTTATCTGTCTATCAATTGTTATTATCTAGGGGTGGGGGACAGGGGTAGAGCCATGAAATAGAAAGGGGGGCTCTAAAACATTATAGCTCTGGGTTTCAACTTCAGCTCATGCCACTCACTGAGTCACCTTGGGCAAGTTGCTTAGGCTCTCAGATCCTATTTCCTCTTCTGTAAAAATCATGATAATCCCATCTCTGTCACAGGTTATTGTTGAGGATTAAATTCCTTGTTTTATATAAAATGTCTGACCCATTGAAGTGCTTAATAAGAGTTCATTTCCTTCTTCCCAGAATTATGGCTTATGAACAACAGAGATCCTGAAATTCCATGGAAGTCCTGTTTCGTTTTCCAAGAGTCCCTCTTTTCTTTGAGTCAAACAGCCCTGAACCAGAAGCTCTGACACCAGAAACTTTGCAGATTGACAAAATAAACTTTCACCGCTGAGAACTTCAAATTAATCTTATCAAAGTCCCTTGAGGTCTAATGACTAATTGTCAGAAATGTAAATAATTAATAAGACTTGGGAGTAGTAAAGACATAAGTTTATTGCCTATCTCCTAGATTCTTATGAAATGAAAGCAGCCTCAGCTGGGCATGGTGGCTCATACCTATAATCCCAGCACTTTGGGAGGCTGAGGTGAGAAGATCTTTTGACACTGGGAAACATGGTGAAACCCTATCTCTACAAAAATAACCAGACATGGTGGCACATCCCTATAGTTCCAGCTACTTGGGAGGCTGAATTGGGAGGATCGCTTAAGCCCAGGAATTTGAAACTGCAGAGAGCTATGATCACACCACTGCACTCTAGTGTGGGCAATAGAGTGAGACCCTGTCTCAGAAAAAAAGAAAGAAAGAGAGAAAGGAAGAGAGAAAGAAACAGAGAAAGAAAAGAAAAAGAAAGAAAGAAAAGAAAGAAAGAAGGAAAGAAAGAAACTAAAGGAGCCTCTAAGAAGGAACCATGAAGTTGTGATCAGCTTAATGCTAGATATCTTCAGCCCAACTCATCAATCTGCTCACTTTTACAAGCTAATAGGAAAATATAGAGGCAAGAGGAAACTTTATTTATGTACTTATTTATTTATAGACAGGGTCTCACTCTGTCACCCAGGCTGGAGTGCAGTAGCACAATCAGGGCTCACTGCAGCCTCAACTTCCTGGACTCAGGAAATCCTCCTGCCTCAGCCTCTTGAATAGCTGGGAGTTCAGACACACACCACCACACCTGGCCAATTGTTGTATTTTTTTGCAGAGATGGGATTTTGCCATGCTGTCCAGGCTGGTCTTGGACTCTTAGGTTCAAAGTGATCCTCCCACCTCAGCCTACCAAAGTGCTGGGATTACAGGCATGAGCCATCATACCTGGCCTAAGAGGAAACTTTTGAATGTGATGACTGTTTTCATTATTTTTATTATGGTGATGGTTTATGGGTGTGTGTATATTTGAATTTATTATTATGTATCAACTGGACCTCAATAAGCTGATTTTAAAAGTCATACTAGAAAAATAAATTTTAAAAAAGGAAAAAATTCATTGGCCTATGCATTACATTTTGTATATTTTACTGTATATGCTATATCTCAATAAAGCACAAATAAATACAGCAACATGTCAAGCAGTGAATATAATATGCTACCTTGTGTGTAAGAAACAGAGGGTATAAGAATATAGATTTGTATGTGTTGGTATCTATATAAGAGTTTTATTTCTAAAAATAAATAAGAATCAAATGACAATTATCACTTATGGCCCAGGGAGAAGATGATAAGAACAGAGGCAAGACTGAAGCTTCTCAATGCATATCTGTTCATATCATCTTGCTCCTTGAACCCCGTGAAAACAAAACGTAAATGAAGAATTTTAAAAGGAAGATGAGTAACCAAGTGATTGCAGTGGGAGGGTGGGGAGTTTACACAGGAAAAAGAAAAGGTCAGATGGGCATTTTCTAAAATCAGAAATACCTGAAAGCACAAACAAGAAAAGCCCACATCAGAAGGTTCTGCAATGCTCAGTGACAGCACCATCACGATTTGAGGGCGTGGAGTAGACGTGACCCACAATCTGCTTGCCACATGATTTATCTACTGCCTAGGAGTAGAAACATTTTGTTATATGCCAAACAGATTTGCCAGGTATATTTAAAATTAAACAAACCCAAAGCACCATATTATGTAGTCCTGTTATGAAACCAAATCAACCAACCAGGAAATATGTATTGAACGACCTCTACACGTTAAACACACCTGCAGCAGCACTGCCAGGGACCCAAAGGGGACGTGCAAGACAAGGCTCATTCCCTTGGGGAGGTCAGGTCAGACTCAGGTGAAATGGCAGAGGACAGTTCTTGACAGTTGTCAGCTGTGGAATGAGGAGGTGCAAGTTCAAAGCGGCCAGCCAGAGATGACTTCAGTGACTCAATTTGTATATATTAATGTTTTGATCTGTACTGTTAGGCCCCACAATGGCAGGAAAAGAAATGGGTTCAGCTTCTCATCAGCCAGAAAGGGATCCCACACAGCCCACATATTGCTCAGCTTTTCCCCTTGCCCATCTTTGACTCAGTGCCGGGTAAGCCCTACTAAGAGCCCTTCCTCCTTGGTTCCCCTCCCACCTCCCTCTTCTAGGCCCCTTTGCACAGGTCCTGGCTTTATCCTGTCTCAGCTTCCTGGGCTCTGCTATGAAATAGTTTCCTAGGACTGTTGTAAGGAAGAATCACTAACCAGGTGGCTTAAAACAATATATCTATTCTCCCATCCTTCTGGAGGCTGGGCATGCAGAATCAATGTTCTGCAGGGCCGTGCTCCCGCCAAACTTCTAGGGGAGGACCCCTCCTTGTGTCTTCCAGCTTCTGGTGGACAGGGCATCCTTGGCTTGTGACAGCATCACTCCAATGTCTGCCCTGTCACAGTGTTCTCTGTGTGTGGCTGTGTCTCTTCTCTTCCTATAAGTGTAATCACCCAGTGGGTTCCCCTTGTCTTCTGCCTAAACAGAACCGATTTATCAAGACAGGGGCATTGCATTGGAGAAAGAGTAATTCACACAGAGCCAGCTGTGCAGGAGACCACAGTTTTATTATTACTCAAATCAGTCTCCCCAAGCATTTGGGAATCAGAATTTTCAAAGATAATTTGGCAGGTAGGGACTTGGGAAGTAGGGAATGTTGATTGGTCAGGTTGGAGACGGAATAATAGGGGGTTGAATGTTTTCTGTTCCTGGGTGCGATGGCGGAACTGGTTGGGTCTGGGTGGTGTCAGCTGCTCCACTGAGTGCAGGGTCTGCAAAATATCTCAAGCACTAACCTGAGATGTTACAATAGTGATGTTACCCTCAGGAGCAATTTGGGGAGGTTCAGACTCTTGGAGCCAGAGGCCAATTTCTAATCTTGTAGCTAATGTGTTAGTCCTGCAAAGGCAGACTGGACTCCAGGCAAGAAGGCGGTCTTTTGGGAAAGGGCTGTTACTAACTTTGTTTCAGTGTCAAATCATGAACTGAATTCCTTCCCAAACTTAGTTCATTCTATGCCCAGGAAAGAACAAGGATGGCTTAAAGGTTAGAAGAAGATAGAGTCAGTTAAGTCTGATTTCTTTCACTGTCATGATTTCCTCAATTATCATTTTGCCAGGGCAGTTTCATAAGTGCACTAGTTACACTGGATTAAGGTCCACCCTCTTCCAGTATCTCCTCTTATCTTCCATCTTCATTACTTCAGCAAAGACTACTTCCAAATAATGTCACATTCACAGGTACCAGGTGTTACCACTTCAATATATCTTTTTGAGGGGCACAGTTCAACTCACAACACCGTGGAGACCTATATTCTACTGAGAGGGATCTCCACCATAAAAACAGGTCTATTCTGTCATTGAAACAGAATCCCAAGGCAAAACTTCCCAAGGGTAATTCTGTTAAAAAGCCTCCCTCCCTGCTGTGGGGCGGGATGGAGATGAACAAAGGGGTAAAGAGGATGGAAAAACCACTTCCTTCTGTGTTGGGGAGGATGAGCACAGGCAGGGGAGAAGGGCAGAGAAGCTGGCCCTGCCAAAGGGAGTGTTCTGCGTTGATGCCACATGCTCACGGGCTGGTTAAATCTCCTCTAAAGTAATGCTGACTTTAAGCCTGTCATGGAAAGGAGGGTAGAACCTGCTCTCCCAGTGCCTCTGAGAAGTCAGTTAACCTTTCTGATCTCTGGTTTCCTTGCCTGTGAAATGAAAGGGTTTAACTTTATTACCCGGGGGTTTTTTTTAGCTTGAAAATATCCCCAGTTTCATGGTGACATTTGGGGGTTTCCTGCTCTCACTGACTTGGGGTTAACTAGAGAGAACTGACTCAGGATGTGGCAGACGTTCCAGGCAGGGGTCTCTGGATGGAGAGGCTGCCTCACAGCAGCCCCTGGCCCCTCTGCTCCCAGCACACAACAGTGCCTGGGCTGGTAGACCAGGAGACTGAGTTGGCACACTGAGAGGGTGGCTTCGAAAGGCTGTGGAAGTCAGTGCCACAGAACACAGCCCTAGCTCTCTTGGCTCCTTGGCTCTGCTGATGCTCCAGTTAGGGAGTTATGTTGGTTCCTGCAACTCCCACTTTTCTGCCAGTCACTTTCCCTGCCCACTGGCACCTCCCTTCAGAGCAGAGCAAGGGATGTTAAATTTGACCAGTTAGGGCTGGGCATGGTGGTTCATGCCTGTAATCCCAGCCCGTTTGGAGGCCAAGGGGGGCAGATTGCTTGAGGTCAGGAGTTCGAGACCAGCCTAACCAACATGGTGAAACCCTCTCTACTAAAAATACAAAAAATTAGCTGGGCATAGTGGTGTATGTATGTAATCCCAGCCACTCAGTAGCCCGAGGCAGAATTGCTTGAACCCAGGAGGTAGAGGTTGCAGTGAGCCAAGATGACACTACTGCCTTCCAGCCTGGGAGACGGAGCTAGACTCTGAAAGAGAGAGAGAGAGAGAGGAAAGAAAAGAAAGAAAACCAGTGAGACTTCCTACCTATTAGTACTTGATTAGAAGGACTTTTGCAAGGTCTTAGATTTCCTAAACTTGACCTCTCCACATCCCCACCTGCATGGGTGATGTTTCCCATGCAGTCCCACTGCCCTCTCCTTCTGGAGGGCCCCTCTGCATTTTCCCGAGGCTCTCCTGCACCACTGGGCACTGGGTTCACTCCCCTAGCCAGACATTCATCCACCCAGCCAATAAGCAGTTTTTAAGAATCTGCAGTGTGAGTAAGTTGCCCCCACTGCATCTAGGGAGGCTTGCAGCACAATAAGGATAATTCCAGTCCAAGCAGCTTCTGTTCTGCCTGGGCCTTCCTAAAAAGGGCAGCAGGAGGGCAATGGAGCAGAGGTTGAGGGGACACAGCAAACATGCCTCCCAGACTCAAATTTCAACCCAGTCTCCTTAAAGCTTGAAGGCCCTTGGCTTGGGGAGATGGAGCAGTTTGCATAGAGAGTTTCTATGGCTGATAGATGTACATCATATCCCATGGGCCATGTCTTTGTTGAATTGGTATCCACCATGGTACCAAATACTGAGCCACTGCATAAATGTGTTTCCAACTGTAACTCTGCCTAGTTAGTGGTCCTTCCTGCCCAAGGGAATGTTTTTTCTCTGGCAAACATTCATGGCTTCCCTATCTCTCCATGCCTCCCACTCCCAGCACCCACCATGGATCAGAGTCATGGAAATTGTGTGCCTCTCCAGGAGTCCTCACTGACATCCATTGTTTATGATCACTAGTGTTTCATTCTGATTACAAAATTTTTTCCGCATTGCAACACAAGCCCCTGCAAAAGATTGATCTCTTCCCTTCACTGTTACCATTTCTTATGTCTTGTTTTTTTATTAATACATTAGTTTCATCCTAGCAGCTTTATTTCAAGTGAGTCCAAGCTGACTTCCTCTTTTAACTTGATTCAGTCTTCGGGGAAACTGGCCTTTGAGTGCATTTGAAGAGTTCTGATCTCATGCTGATGTCCTTTAAGCACAGAGAATATACTTCCTCCTCACTTTTCCCTCAGCTACATCCAACCTAAGTCCATTTCTCCTGTGTGCTGCTTGGGTTCAGTTTTTTGAGATAAGCTCCTTGAAAGCTGTTTCTCTCTGCCTAAAAGCCTGTAAAGACCTATGAATTAATGAGACTTGGATAGAAAAGTGAGTGACTAAGCAGGAGGTTGAGGCAAGAGAATTGGTTGCAGGGAGGTGGAGGATGCAGTGAGCCAAGATCGTGCCACTGCACTCCAGCCTGGGCGACAGAGCAAGGCTCTGTCTCAAAAAAAAAAAAAAAAGTGAGTGACAAAGTCATCAGATGCGTGGGGTCCTATGAGTCACTACTTACATGACATTTCATAGAACTACTAATTAGCCCCTATGTTTCTATTCTGCGCTCCAAAACCTAGTGGCTTAAAACAACAATCATTTACCTATCTCACAAGGGCGCAACTGGCACAAAGCTCATCTCTGCTTCATACAGTCTCACCTGGGGAGGTTCAACTGGGAATTGGAGCATCAGTTCCAAGATGCCGTATTCTCACACTTGGAAAGCTGGTGCTGGTGGTGGGATGGGAGCTCAGCCAGTACCCCGAACCCATGAAGGTACTGGAAAATAATGTGTAAAAACAGCTTCAAGAGTGTAACCTGGTGTCTGCAACTCTAAGGCCCAAATTAGATATGAGTTCTGTTTCTGAGCTCAGACTCAAAAACACCACTTGAGGCAAAATACACTTGCTCCTCTGCCTGTTTCTCAGAGCTCCACCATCGGCAACCACTAACACACAAAACCCATCTGACCTGGCTGTCTAGAAACACACTCTCTTCTGCCACCTGCTTCACTGCCTTGCTTTCCCTAGCACATCTTACACCTTCTTCTAGATTTACACTTGTTCTGTTTTATGCATGGGAATTGCCTTCTTCACCTGTCTCCAATTCATTCAGATTCTTGAAGGACTGACTCATGTATCAATGTATCCGGTAAACCCCTATTGAGTGTCTATGGGATATAACGTGAAAGGCCTGGTCTCTGAGTCAAGGAGCTTATGCTCTGGTGAGGCCACACACACAAATACGCACACACATACACATGCATATACACACACAGTTTATAATACCCTCAGATAATTGCCATAACGGAGATGCGTTAAGAGAAGGTGCCTGGGCTGCTTGAATAACTTAAGAAAGACTTCAAAGGTGGAGGTAGCATTTGTGTTCTCAGATGTCTTTTATTAGCAGCAGAAACATCCCTGCATACATAACCCAATACCTCCTTCCCAAACTTCTCTTCTCTAAAAATTTGCTTCTTCCTTGGAAAATCAACTTCAGCAGCATCTCCCAGCTGTTACATGTTTTCTAAGTACAGTGCTACTTAACAGGGGATCCATAGACCAGCAGCATTTGCAGTGCTTTGACAGAAATGCAAATATATGAGCCCTGCTCCAGATTAACTGAGTCAGAATCTAGAGGAGACAGGCAGAAATCTGTGTTTGAATAAGCTCTCCTGGCTAGCTGTGGTGGCTCCCATCTGTAATCTCAGCTTTTTGGGAGACCAAGGCAGACATATCATCTGAGGTTAGGAGTTCAAGAACAGTCTGACCAACGTGGTGAAACCCTAGCTATACTAAAATTACAAAACAATTAGCTGGATGTGGTGGTGCGCGCCTGTAATACCAGCTACTCGGGGGCTGAGGCTAAATTGCTTAACTCGGGATGCCGAGGCTGCAGTGAGCCAAGATCGTGCCACTGCATTCCTGCCTGGGTGACAGAGTAAGATTCTGTCTCAATTAAAAAAAACAAAATACAAACAAAACAACAACAACAACAACAAAACATGCTCTCCCGGCGATTCGCGCATTCACATTTGAGGAGCAGTCCTAGCAGACTTGCTTCTGGTCTGCTAATCCCTCTCTGCCTTTCCTTCCAGCTCTGCTCCACAGTGCTACCTCTCAGCAAGTTAGTCTGCCTCCTGGACCCTAGCTAATTAAACAATTCATCCCCACTCCCTTCCACTCGCTTCTGACGTCCAGCTCTCCTGCTGAAACAGCACCATCAATCATTCATCAGTCATTCCCTCCATACCTTGTTCCCATCACAGTTTACTCTGCCTCATTCGGACAAGCAGCATGTGTTTCTGTTTTCTTCCCGTAGAAGGTGCCAGATTCATTGCCTGCCATCTCTTCGATAGCTGACTGGTTGAAATCTAGAGAGAAAACATGACTTTTGGAGTGAATCTGCTAATATTTGATCACAGTACTTCAGAAATTTAAGGCATTGCCACAACGAGGTTTTTTCTGCTGATGCTTCAGGTTCTTCTACTATACCAACAGTCTTACCAATTTTCTGTAGAGTTCTTTTTTCTCATTGAGTTTGAATCTGAGACAAGATCTAAAATATTCCCGGTTTTAATTAATTCCTTTTTTTTGGGTCTGTGATTAGGAGTTTTGTTTGTTTTTCCAAGGGGCCAAGTTTTCTTTGGGATATCTATTACTATGTAGAACCCATATATTAAAAGTCCAGTATTATATTACATAATTTATTCTATATTATCTTTACATAATTTATTATTTATTTATCTGAGTAATATGTTTATGGTCTGACTTATACAATCTATTTGTCTTACTTTGGATTTCTATTGTATTAAATTATATATTAGAAATATAATATGTATTATATAACATATTAGAAATTCAAAATGAGGCTAATAATAATCATTACATTTAACCACATGGCAATATGGGAGTGGGCTGCTAGCTTTGGAAATATCCAGATTGTTCAACTGCTGTGGGCTCCTGGGGTTGAAGTCATCATCTTGGTAAATTAGCATTAAGTCTGCTTCTCAACCTCAGAAGCTCAGAAACTAGGTTATGGTGGCACAGATATGGTGGCTGCTCCTCTGCTAGCCAAAATCTCAGGGATGGACCATGACACTGATGAATCAAGCCGGAAAGCCAATTTATTGGCTCACGATGAGCAATTACTCTCTCTGGAAATGCAAAACCCTGGTCCACATATAATCAATGCTTTATTTTTCTATCTATAGTCTTATGACATGGGAAGCCAAACCATTCTCTGAGTCTAATTTATAAATTTTATAACAGGAAATTACTGACACAGAAACAAGAATACTTAAAGTCTGTATGACTAAGACATCTTTTCCTGGAAGGAAGTTTCCATGGGAGCAACATCATCATCTAAGGGCTGCTGTTATGAATTGAATTGTGTCCCACAAAAGGTCTCTTTAGTCATGACCCAAAAACTTTGTGAATGTGACCCGAGTTGGAGGTCAGGGCCTTGCAGATGTAATTAAGGTGAAATGAGACCATTAGGGTGGGCCCTAATTCAATATGACTGGTGTCCTTATAAGAAAAGGGGGCACAGTGGCTCACGCCTATAATCTCAGCACATTAGGAGGCCAAGGCGGGCGGATCACGAGATCAAGAGACCAAGACCAGCCTGACCAATGTGATGAAACTCCATCTCTACTAAAAATACAAAAATTAGCTGGTTGTGGTGGTGTGCACCTGTAGTCCCAGCTACTCAGGAGGCTGAGGCAGGAGAATTGCTTGAATCTGGGAGGCAGGAAGATGTTACAGTGAGCTGAGATGGTGCTACTGCACTCCAGCCCGGTGACAGAGCAAGACTCCTTCTCAAAATAAATAAATAAATAAAAAGAAAGAAAGAAAGAAAAGAGCAGGAGAAGAGACAGAGACAGACACACAGGGAAAAGGTAGCCATGTGGTCACAGAGGAAGGAAGAGGAATGAGGCATCACAAGTCAAGGAGTGCCACAAGTTGCCAGCAAACACCAGTAGCTAGAAGAGCAAAAAAGCGTTCTCCACTTCAAGTTTCTGAGAGAGCCTGGCCTTGCAGACATTTGATTTCAGATTCCTGGCTTCCAAAACTATGAAAGAATACATTTCTTTTGTTTTAAGCCACCCAGTTTGTGGTACTTTATTACAACAGCCCAGAAAACGAAAACAGCTGCTTTTTCAATATGGAATCCAAACGAAGGGAATTAGGGAGAATCCCATGTTTAAGGTAATTGGGCTCTGACAGCCAGCTCACCTTTCTCATTACAGAGAGGACTTTTCAAGTGAGACTAAAATATTCAAAGTCCATTAGGTAAGACCATCTTACATGGACAGTACTCATGAGATTAAGTAGTACTTATGGGGTCAAATTTCATGCTTAATAGAAATCCCGCATGTTGAGGCACATGTCCTCATTTCCAAGTAACAAATGAGACTGGCTGGGCCTAGTACAATCCTTAAAAATAAGCGAGGACTCTTGTGAATAACTTACTCCATGGCATTCCTCCCTCCTTTTTGTTTTTCTGGAAATAAAACCCATATTTGGACAATGCTTTGTAGCTGGCAAATACCTTAGAAAAATCTTCCTGAGCTTTATGTCACAGCTTTTATGCAGTGGCTTCTGATGCTTCTTTTAGGGGTCAACAGACTATGAACCATATAAATAGACCTCTTCTTTTTTTCTTTCTTTTTTAAAAGACAGGGTCTTGCTTTGTCACCCAGGCTGGAGTACAGTGGTGCAATCTTAGCTCACTGCAGCCTTGTACTCCTGGGCTCAAGGAATCTTCCCACCTTAGCCTCCTGAGTAGCTGGGGCTACAGGCACACACCATCATGCCTGGGTAATTTTTTTGTTTGTTTTCTTGTAGAGACGGGATCTCACTATTGCCCAGGCTGGCTTTGAACTCCTGACTTCAAATGATCCGCCCACCTAAGCCTTCCAAAGTGCTGGGATTTACAGGGATGTGACACTGCCACCTGGCCTTCTTTATATCTTTTAAGATAACTTTGCATATCTCTGCTCTGATTATAGCTAATCGTCCATATAACTCTCAGCAACCTTATTCCCCAATTTGGACAGGGAGACCGCCTGGCATTCCCAAGTTCTGACAACACATATGCCACTACTACATGGCCTAAAGTATGAGGGAAGAATACCAGAAAAAGCAATGAAGGTGCTATTTTAAAAGTTGTTGTATATTATGGAAATACTGTTCATTCTCTTAGGTGTTAATGGTTTGGTGGTTTGTAAAATGTCCTTATTCTTAGGAGATGCAAGTTGACATATTTCAGGATAAAATATCACGATGTCTGCAACTTACTTTTAAATAATCTGGGCAAACATGCGTGCGTGCGCGCGCACGCGCACACACACACACACACACACACACAGAGCTACATATACAGAGATAAAGCAAACCTGGCAAAATGGTATCACCTGTTCAATCTAGTTACAGGATATTTGGTCATTCATTCATTGCAGTACTCCATCAATATTCTGTATGTCTAAAACTGTTAAAAATAAAACATTAGAGAAAAAAAGCTGTGTACTTTAGGGTACGATAGGATATAAGCAGGATGGAGAGAATCTTCCTTTTCCCCAGCAATGCTTGTTCTTGGAAAAAAAAAAAAAAAAACAGTGGCGTAACCTACATGCAATGCTTGAGACTGCGATGTTAAGTGGAAATCCATCTTTGTTTTGTCTAGGGAGTCTGTAGAAATTATTTATGGCATTAAGGCATTTTTGCTTCCTCCGGCTGGGGCGAAGAGACAGGGAGGAGCAAGGGACAAGGGACAGGGAATGTGTAAGCCTGAGTTCATTATTTTCTTTCATCATTGTGTCTAGTGAACACAGGAGCAACCAACAAACTTCATTACATTCCTTGGTTCTCCACACATAGTCAAAAGTATTATGTACAGTCACTAAACTCCTTGCCTCTCACGAGCAGTGAATCAGGAGTATCAAACGCATTTATTTTGCATAACTCTCTAAACAGTTTATACCAAGGATGATTGGTGTTCTCTGCACTATTAGCAGTAGAGTCCTTAGCATTTTTGGGTCTAATCATATTAAGCAGCCAACTCCAGACACCCCAAAACCAACTAAAGAACTCCAACCTTAATATTCTGCTCCTCTAGAACCACTCCTGGTACCAAAATCTATATTAGCCAGTGTTCTCTAGAGGGACAGAACTAATAGGATAGCTAGCTATATATAAAGGGGATCATAGAGGATCACAGAATCCCACTATAGGCCATCTGCAAGCTGAGGAGCAAGGAAGCCAGTCTAAGGCCCAAAGCTGAAGAGCTTGTTCGATGTTTGAGGGCAGGAAGCATCCAGCACACAAGTAGGATGTAGGCTGGGAGGCTCAGCTAGTCTAGGTTTTTCATGTTTTGCCACCTTCTTTATATCCTGGCTGCACTCACAGCTGATTAGATGGTGCCCACCCAGATTAAGGTTGGGTCTGCCTTTCCCAGCCCATTGACTCAAATGTTACTCTCCTTTGACTACACCCTCACAGACACACCCAGGATCAACACTTGCATCTTTCAGTCCCATCAAGTTGACACTCAGTATTAACCATCACAGCCAGCAAGAGATTCCGGGCCAGGAGGTGAGCTCCAGGAGCAGGCACGGGTGGAGGCAGAGATGGTCAGGAGTGAGAACGTTCACTGTTCTCCAGGGAACAGGAAGGGGGCTCCTGTATCCACCCTGCTGCAGAGAGGCTGAGCTAAGAGCACCTCTGCAGCACAGATTAGGAGCTGCCAAAAGGCCAGAGTTAACCTGCAAGAGGAACCAAGCAGGCTGGGCTCAGTGGCTCACGCCTGCAATCCCACTATTTTGGGAGGCTGAACAAGCGGATCACCTGAGGTCAGGAGTTTGAGACCAGCCGGGCAAACACGGTGAAACCCCATCTTTACTAAAAATACAAAAATTAGCTGCGCCTGTAATTCCAGTAACTTGGGGGGCTGAGGCAGGATAATTGCTTAAACCTGGTTGCCGGGGTAGAGAGGGCAGGGGAGGGGTGGAGGTTGCAGAGAGCCGAGATCTCGCTACTTCACTCCAGCCTGGGTGAAAGAATGAGACTCCACCTCAAAATAAAAAAGGACCCAAGCAACGACTTCTAGAATAAGACAATGGGTAACTGGCACCTCCCAAGGACCCTCAAAAATATGCAGAGGGGAGAGGACTAGTTTTGCTACAGGGCCACAGGAATGGCAGCTCAAGCCCTTTCCATGGACAGAGAAAGCTTGGGGATCTGCAGATTACATATGCAGAAGGGACACATTTTTGCTATGCAGTGCACCCTAACACCAGATGGTGTTAACAGGAAGGCCTTTATTTTGCCAAGCATTTGGTGGGCTTGTGAAGTCAACTGGGGGCAGAGGCTGACACCTCCGGGATGTTGGCCTGTACAGTAAGGCTTCAAAAGAAAGTGAAACCTTTGCATTGAAGCAGGGAAAGAATTGGAGCAATCGGAAGCCAATCCAGGTTAGAATGAGTGAGAACCAGAGGGGCTAGGCTTGGTGGCTCATGCCTGTAATCCCAGCACTTTGGGAGGCCGAGGTAGGTGGATCACTTGAGGTCAGGAGTTTGAGACCAGCCTGGCCAAAATGACGAAACCCCATTCTCTACTAAAAAATACAAAAATTAAGAGCGTGGTGGCACATGTCTGTAATTCCAGCTACTCAGGAGGCTGAGGCAGGAGAATGGCTTGAATCTGAGGCGTAAAGGTTGCAGTGAGTCAAAATCATGCCACTGCACTCCAGCCTGCATGACAGAGAGAGATTCCATCTCAAAAAAAAAAAAAAAAGTGAGGACCAGAGATGGGGGATGACAGAAGGCTCTATAAGAGGACCCCATCCCACAAACACCCAAACCTAGTCAGTTCACAGGGGGATTCAACAATTTTCTGATGTGCAATCGGTTAAGAAAGGAAGCTTTGTTCAACATTGGGAGTCAGCAGAAAAGAATGTTCGGTCTGGCTCATGGGTGTGACTTCCTGCAGGTGCTGCAGGAAAAAAATTTAGAACACGAAACAGCGGTCAGAGTTCAGTCCTCACTTTCCCCTTTTCTGAGGAGGTCTACGTGCCAGCAGATCCATTTGGTGGGGGTTTGGGTTTCTGAAAAATAACTCAGGGACATATGTTAAGATGTATCTTCAGCCAAACATCTCACGGCTCTCATTTTATGGCTATTGTTTTATGCTATGATTACCTTTTTGCTAATGAAGTTGCTCATTTATTTCTCAGGGATAGCTAGGTGCCTGGAATTTTCCTTAAAGGAAATCAAGATTTTTCTTTATTTCCATGCTGGGGAGGAGGGGTAGCACAGCAAGTCCCTAAGAGAGACTCCTGTTGCATCTCACCCAGCCTAAACAGAGACAGAACATTCAGACAGACCAGCGGGCTGGGGAATCCGCCTCACATCTGCTGACATGCACAGATGTATACAGTATTTCCAAGGCTGATGAGACTTGGTTTGGATATATAGTTGCCATTCCCTAGCAGAGGTACCAATATCTTCCCAAGTAGTTTCCTTCCACTTTCACTAGTGCCTTCTCCCTGCCATCCCCTGCAGGGTTCCTGCCGTTTCGTGCCAATAATTTAATTACCCTCTTTGCAGAGGCTCGGTTCTACTGACAGCCTAATTTGAGGTTTGCCTTACTCTTAAATATATATATCATTTCAATGGATTTATGAAGGAGAGAAAAGAGGGCAGAGCCAATTAAGGCATCAAAGACAAGCTCATCCAAGCTCCCAAGGACAAAAAAAAAAAAAAAAAAAGAAGGACCTAGCCAAGGACCTCTTTCCTCCTTTCTTCCTCTCTGACAGTGATCAACACCAGGCTTTCTGGTCAACACCCTGTGCTGCTGGGTGGATTTTCCTGGTGTTCTCAGCAGAAGGAACAGCAGTCCTGGGATTTGCTAGCATTTCCAGGGAGTTGGAGCTGAATTGCTGGCCGAACTGCAGATGATTCGTTTAAGGCTCAGAATGAGAGACAGGTAGGGCTTCTGGAGATAAATAATGAACGTACGGTGGGTACACCATTGTGCCGTATCCTCAAGGGTTAACAGTTTAAAGGTTACTGGGGTTTCTGGCCACAGGCTTAGAGTCCTGCTTCTTAATGTAAGCTCCCTTCTCCCACATTCTTTAAACACTTCCTCCAGGACTTCCTCTGGCTTAGGGGCGAGGTTGGGGGAAGAAGGATGCAAATTTATCTGATCTCTAAAAAACAAACCTCTGGTATTTGTAGTGAGTTTCAGGCTGAAGAGAAGAGAGGGACTTGAGGCTGTTTCTGCCCACTCGTCCCAGCTCAGCCTGCTTCGTGGTTTGCTTGGACCCTCCCAGAGCCCCTTCCAGATGCTGTTGGGGGAAAAAAAGAAAAGGAAAAAAAAAGCTGGGCAGCCAATGTCACAGCCCAGATGCCATTTCCATCTACCCACAGAAGTGCAAACCCGCAGTGCCCAGCCCAATTCAGGAGGTGCCAGGCCCTGGGCGCAGGCTTCGGCTTCACACCACATCCTCTCTCCCTCTTCAGTCTTGGAGTGACTTGACTCAGCCACGGAGAGGGGATACCTACACATCCTCACGAAGGCGCATGGGAGGAAGCCGAGAAATGATGGATGGCGCAGGGCCTGCTGCAGCTGCACATAGGCGAGCCCCTTCTTTCCGGGCAAAACCCGTCCTGCTTGTCTGCAGCGGGAAAGGAATCTGTTCAGGGCAGACTCTGCCTGCAGAGCCGTGGATGTAGATGGAGGCTCCTGGAGGTCACTACACACCATATTCTGATGGCGGAAATTATTGCTTATTTCAGGACACCATTAAAATGGTCCTTTTTTTATGTCTTAAAGTTATTAAGAATGAACTGGCTGGACCGGGTGTTGTGGCTCACTCCTGTCAACCCAGGACTTCAGGAGGCAGAGGCGGGAGGATCATTTGAGGACAGGCGTTCAAGACCAGACTGGGCAGCATAGCGAGACATACACCCCTCACCACCGCCACCTCTACAAAAAACTTAACAATTAGCTGGGCATGGTGGTACTAGTGACTTAGTCCCAGCTACTCAGGAGGCTGAGGGGGGAGGATCACTGGAGCCCAGGAGCTCCAGGCTGCAGTGAGCTGTGATTGCCCCGCTGCAGTCCAGGCTGGACAACAGAGGGAGACCCTATCTCAACAACAACAACAAAAGAACGAATGGCCTGCTCACTGTAAGGAATTCTGGAATTTTATCTAGTTAAAACAGGCTCTTCCTCCCACTTCCTTACCTGCTTAACTGTGCCCCAGGCCCACCCTGAGTGATAGCTCACCCAGGTGTGGCCACCCTGTGGCCAGCCCAGGAGACATTTCTGGGTGGGAAGGTGACCAGCTGTCTCATAGTAAAGTTACACTGGGCCTCAGAAGATAGTCTTTGGGCACCTGCATCAGCATCTCCAGAGAGTTGTGGAAATGCAGATTCCTGGCCTTATGGCACTCTAAGTTGGACTCAGGAAGTGGCAGCTCAGAAGCTTTAGTATAAGCAAGCTCCCCGAGTGTTTCCTGTTGCAGATTAGGGTTTGAGAACCACTCTCTTTCACCACATTGGAAACTCACTAAATGAGTTTAGTGAGTAAATAAATATAATAGCATCTAACTGCTGCACAGGTATTAACCGATCTCTCTAACAAGGGTGGGCACTTTTGTAAAGGAACTCTTGAAGATTCCAAATTAAATTTAAAATGGTAGCTCCTTGGGTATGTGGGGAGAGCTGTCAAAGTGGGGACCCTGTCCACATCGCCCCAAATACTCACATACGCCCGCTACTCATAAACTCCCAATCCCATGGCGAAGGACGCGATCTTGTTGGCATTGTTTTCTCACAGCCTACCAAGCTCCCCGGCGGGCTCTTTACAGACTTTGTCTCCATATTCACATCAGTGTACCCAGTGCAAGTCCCAGTTTCTAGACAGGGAAGCTGAGGTTCAGAAAAATTAAATAATTTGCCTTCTTATATTGCTATGAAGGGCCAAAGTGCAGATTCAAATCCATTCAAGTCCCAAAGCTTGTATGATCCTCCTACACCCAAAATCTATTTCATAAGTTCAAAATGACATCAGAGGTTCATAAACGATCAGGACAGGCAAGGCCCTGCAGGTTTAATTAGAACGACTTTCTCACTTTATAGGTAAGAGGCAATGCAGTATGAACCTGCGGCTAGCTGATATGTTTTGTCTGGGCTGCTTAGTTTTGATTAAGAAACTTGAATTATTCAACATTGAAAATCCTTGAGATTTTACATTAAAACTCAGACTTTTCCTCGCTTATAAAAGCAGATTTGTGTAACCCTGAGCCCCGTTCCTGATTCTGGTCCTGGTTAACTGTATAGGTTTCGAAATTCACAGATGTGGGTTTAAGTCTTGGCTCTAGGCCTTATTGGCTGTGTGAGCTTGAGTAAGTCACTAAACTTCTCTGAGCCTCTTTTCCTCAACTGTAAAGTAGACATAGCAATAGTATCCACTTTATACCCTGGCTGTGAACATGGGATGAGATGACATGTGCTCAGTGCTTAGCACCGTTGCTTAATAAATCTTAATCAATGTAAGCTTAGATTGTGCAGACCTTGACAATAGCGATACACCTAATCTATGACAGAGCCAAGACTCACACCCTGATTCCAGATCCCAATCTCCAAGCCTCTTCCACTGAACATCCCCCAGCCACCCTCTTTCCCCTCACCATTCCCCATTCACACCTCTTGGTGTGAACCATTACCTAGGTAATGTTGCAAGCAGCAAAGAAATCTGAGTTTTCCAAATGTGTTTGATGGCACTAGCTGGATATATCATTTCACCTCAAGAGTCAAAGTGCTCTTTGTATAAAGAGCACTCAACTGAGATCCAGATTCCAGTCTCAACTGGCATGTTAATCCTAAGCAAGTCACGTGTCCTCACCGGCCCTCAGTTTCCTCACCTGTAAGATGGGTAACGCCTATATCATGGACTGAACGGTGTCACCCCAAAATCCGTATGTCAATGTCCCAACCTCCAGAATCTCAGGATGTAAGTATATTTGTAGAGAAAGTTTTTAAAGGGATGATCGAGTTAAAATGAGGCCAGTAGGGTAGGACTGTAATCCAATATGACCGGAACAGATTCAAATCCATTCAAGTCCCAAAGCTTGGATAACCTTGCTACACCCACCAAAATCTATTTCATAAGTTCGAAATGGAAGAGGAAGAGACACCAGGGACATGCACGCACAGGGGACGACCAGGTGAAGAGGGGAGGAAGAGGGTGACCATCTGCAAGTCAAGGAGAGAGGCCTCCAAGGAACCAATCGGCCTGCACCCTGACCTTGGACTTCCAGCCTCCAGAGCTGTGAGAAGATAATTTTCTGTTGTTTAAGCCACTCGGTCTGTGGTATTTTGCTGCCCTAGCAAAGGAATACAACCTGTTTTACAGAAGAATCATTGAAGAGCCTGCTATGTAGTAGGTATCCAGTTAGTTCTTGTCCTTACACAAGCTACGCCCTTACACAAGCTGTGCAGAGGGCGTGGGATCCGCCTGATGGGGACTTTTGCCATGCTGAGGCTCCTTCACTGAGGGAGTCTGCCAAGCACCCTGGAATGCACATGCCGTCTGGCAAGAACGCCCTCTGCCTCGGACAAGACTGGAAAGATAATGACAGATTTGTCAACTCTCCTTCAAACCACCACCTTCCTCTTAGCGCTTGTCATTGCAACAGACTCTTCTTTCATTTCCATGTCTTTCCTAATGTGCCTCAGTCTCTAAATATCAACTCAATCTCTAAATACCAGCTCAGTCTCTAAATGGCAACTCAATCTCCATGACATCTTTAAGAGCTCCTAATAAAATCCAGGAAGCTACTTGGACTCATAGATAAAATGTCTCTCAATGTAGGATGAGTTATTCATCGGATACATTCATCCTAGCATGCACTCCTCTTGGTTGCTGATTTTGCTCATTCTAGCAGCTCTACCTTTCACATCTGACTGTCCAGACCTGCTCGTCCTTGCATCTGTGGTCTCTTGTGATTCGTAGGACCACCATCTGATCTTCTGAAGAAGTTAATCTGAACCTCCTAGTCCACGAAAGAAAAAAAGGACTATTCATATTTTTGGTTGGCACCATTATGATTACCTGTATCTGTCATGTTTAAAGCAGATATTCACTCAACTCTAAAACATTACACAATACTCTTCAAAAAGGAAAGACACATCTATTATATAGAACTGCTGTGTTGGCCAGTGGCTGCTGAGTGCTTGAAATGTGGCCAGTCTGAATTAAGATGCACTGTACGTGTAAAATAGACAACAAATGTCGGACTTGGTATGAAAAATAAGAAAGTGAAGTGTTTCATTAATAATGTTTTAGGCCAGGTATGGTGGCTTACACCTGTGTTCCTAGCACTTTGGGAGGCTGAGGTGGGAGGACTGCCTGAGCCCAGGAGTTTCAGACCAGCCTGGGCAAAATGACAAAACCTCATCTCTATTAAAAAATAGAAAAATTTGCTGGGTGTGGTGGCATGTGCCTGTGGTCCCAACTACTTGGGAGGCTGAGGAGGGAGGATTACTTGAGGCCAAGCACTACAGGCTGCAGTGAGCCATCATTGTGCCACTGCACTCCAGCCTGGGCGACAAAATGAGAGCCTGTCAAATAATAATGATGTTTTATATTGATTATACCTTAAAATGACAGTACTTTGGATACGTTAAGTTAAATGGTGTATATTCAAATGAGCTTCACTCATTTCTTTTTATTCTTTGTTTTGTTGTCAACTCATCAATCACCACCCATGCTGCATATTAGATCTCCAGAACTTGTTTCTCTTACCAAGTCTGTACCCTTTGACCAACATCTCCCATTTCCCAGAGAGCACTGTTCTACTCTCTGCTTCTGTGAGTTCAACTTTTTTAGATTCCACAAAGTGAGATCAGATAGTATTTGCCTTTCTGGGTTTGGTTTATTTGTTTTACTCTTTTAATGTGAATCCTAGAACTTTTGAAATTATTGTTTCTATTACTGAGCTGTTAAAGAAGGGAAATTGAGGCACAGGGATGTTTTCAAATGACTAGCTCTGGATTTCATGAGACTTGGAACTAAAATGAAGGTCTGATAGCCTGGGGAAAACTCACCCACTAAAGGAATATGGCCAAATGAAATAGGAATGGCATCATTGGGTGTGATTCCTTTAAAATGTCTGTCCAAACCTGAGATCGTTTATCACTTAGTATCTCCTGAGAAGGAAGCAGGCACAGATGAAATCAGCCCAGAAGATGAACAGAAAGCCGTATGGTCTATGAGTCTTGAAGGGTTATGAATGAGTTAAGAATTTTCCATCTCTGATATCTAGAGCAGTCATAAGAGAATTCTTTACTCCCACTACCACATCAGAACATATATGACTAAGAAAAATAGTGAAACTCAGATGACAAATATTTTCACTCTGTTATCTCTTCTTTATCAACAGCAGTTGGGGTGGTTGATAGCCACTCAACTAATCTCCAAGTGATGTCATCTGAGGTTCTGAAAGGATCATTATCTTGCATAGGGACTCACCTGGGTATGTGCATTGCATCAAAGTTAAAATATGAGGAAAAGATAGGGCACCTCTACTGATTTTGCCTCAGCCTTGAGGAAGGATGGCCCATTCAGAGAGACAACACCAGCGTCCAGTGTGGCAAATGTCTGTGAGTTTGGGGACCAAGCTCCCAACAGAGAAGTCCTTTCCTCAGCCAGATCTTGCCTGTGCCCTCAAACTCTCAACTTAATTAGAGTCATTCAGAGAACACCCCTGTTCACCTGTCACAGCCTAAAATGCCTTCCTTATCTGGAGGTCACCACTGCAGTATACGCTGCAAGAAAGGCAGAAAAGCTGATGTAAGAAGAAAACAGAAACAGGTCTGGGAACACCCTGAAGAGCTATCAGTTAAGTTTATAGGAAACGTATTAGGTTCTTTCCAAAGCTTGTTTATTCTTGCCTTCATATATGACTATAACAAAGTAATTTATTAGTTTCAGTAAAAAGGAGTGGGAGAAAAAAAAAGGAAGAAAATACCAAAACTGACTCTAAAACAGTGTCAAAGCAGCAAGAAAGAGAAAGATGATGAAAATAAATTCATGAGTTCAAAAAGTATCACAGTTTATAGCCGGTTGGTGTACTTCTACAAGTTTCAATGCAGTGTTTGTTTTGTCTTTGTTTCTTTGAGATGTAGTCTCACTCTGTCATCCAGGCTGGAGTGCGGAGTGCAGTGGCGCCATCTCAGCTCACTGCAACCTCCATCACTCAGGTTCAAGCGATTCTCCTGCCTCAGCCTCTGGAGTAGCTGGGATCAGTTGGGTGTGTGCCACCACACCCAACTAATTTTTGTATTTTTAGTAGAGACAGGGTTTCACTATGTTGGCTAGGCTGGTCTCGAACTCCTGATCTCAGGTGATTTGCTCACCTCAGCCTCCCAAAGTGCTGGGATTACAGACATGAGGCACTGCACCAGGCCCACAATACAGTGCTTTCAACACCAAAATAAAATAGTAGTTAATGATCATTGATTAGGTTTAAAACTTGATCTTCATATTAATGACCCAAAGCCTTCATAGATGTTTGTATTTTATTTCTTGTTTTGGGCTTTAAAAGGCACAAATATACCTGATGCTTAGAATAATAATTTGGTCACTTCTCCTTAAATGTTTAATCCCTTGCAGAGAAGTGTTTGTATATTTTCCGTTCCTCCAACAATACCCCATGAAAGAGGCTTTGTTAGAGAAAGCATACTTATGGTGGTCACGGAACATATGTCTCGGTAATCCCCAGACAGAAATCAGTTGTCCCATCCTTAAGAGCCCTCACATGCCTCCTGCACTCCGCACACCATTTGTGCAGTGGCCGCGTGGGCCAGCGTCCTGGCAGAGACCCCGCGCAGGGCCTGGCTGGCTCAGCTTCCTGAGTCAGCACACTCTCCTCTCCGTGGAGCAGATGGGCCAACCCTCGGGGAAAGGAAGCTCTTCTAAGATCCTCCTGTCTTCATTCTTCCCAAATGGGCTTTGCTATAAAAAGCAAATTAAACAGCCATTGTTCCTTTTCTCCATGAGGCTGGCATGCTAATATCCTGCCTAATACCAAAGGCTCCCGGATGTTTGTTGCTGGCTTGGGGATGCCTGCCACTGCTTACAGCAATAAGAAGAAAAAACTCGCCTTCCACTTGGGAACAGAATCTCTCTTAAGTTCCAGGTCTTTCTTTTTCATCGTGTCCCTCCCCGCTTTTTTAAATGTTATGACATGTAGCACACAGCAGAAAAGGGCTTTCTCGTTAGCTCCAGCATTCTTCTCCCTGCCTGGAGAAGTACTCCCACGGGCTTCCAAATACACTTTGGCGGTCTAATCACAAAGATCCTGAAAGCCTGGCCCTTAAATCTTCCCCGCTACGTGATATTTCTCAGTGCCACACTTATTGCATTGTGTTCAGGAGTCCTTCTAAAATACCAAGAAGTCACCCTCCTCCCAACCTAAAGCAGAAAACATAAAATACTTTCTAAAAAGACAAACAGCCGAGGGTAAAATAGTAAAGCCATATTGAGCCCCTACAAGGCAAGGGGGAAAAAAAGAAAGTAAAACACATCATCTATCTTCAAGCAGCAGCGTTTGGTCTCTGCAGAGAGCAGAAAAACTGGGAAAAAGAGGGAGAGGGAAATTGCAAGAGGGAGAGAGAGAGAGAGGAGAGGCAACCTGTATTTACCATTTATCATGCTGTAATGTAATTGCTGGTGTAATTTTCTCTCTCCTCTCACTATACACTCCAGGATCTATACTTTAGGCTTCTATTTTATATGTAAACTTTATTTCAAATTCAATTTTTACTGAAATCCGACATCAGCAACTCACTGAAAGCCAAGCCATCCTGAAGTGGCTTACAGGGCTATTTCTCCAGGGAGAGTATCTCTGCAGCTTCTTCGCAGACCATCCAAAGGTAAGTCAGTACTGGCTGAAATTCTATTGGATAAGCTGAGATGCCTCTTTTCACACTTGTCTATGGTCCTATGAGTGCCATTAACCACACAGCTCTCTCTTGCTGATGGAATTAGTAACTTACTGGCCAGGCACAGTGGCTCACACCTCTAATCCCAGCACTTTGGGAGGCTGAGGCAGGTGGATCACTTGAGGTCAGGAGTTCGAGACCAGCCTGGCCAACACAGTGAAACTTCGTCTCTACTTAAAAAATAAATTAAATAAATAAATTTATCCCAGGCATAGTGGTGCATGCCTGTAATCCCAGCTATTCGGCAAACTGAGGAGGGAGAATCACTTGAATCTGGGAGGTGGAGGTTGCAGTGAGCCAAGATGCACTCTTTCCTAGATGACAGAGAGAGACTGTCTCCAAAAAAAAAAAAAGAATAGCTTACCACAAACAACTCAAACATTCAATTTATTACTCTTCAATAACCCTAAGGCAGGAATTCAACATTGCAAATAAACCTCAGGAGAGAGTTCCAGATTACAAGGTACCAGAGACAGCAGTTCCAGGAAAATGAGTCCCAGGAGCAAAAACATGGCGGAACAGTAGGCTTTTAGCCAAAAGGATTTTCAAAACTAGTTACTCTTTGTCTTTTAGAGCGAAGACTAGATATTTTAAATACTAGTTTTTGAAAGCCAAGCATATTCCTGGGACATTTCACAGTTACTTGTTCACTAAACCATTGCTAAACTTGGGGGTCTTTGAGGTTTCCAACCTCAGCTCTCACATGAAGCTTTTCAAAATGAAACCTTGGTATGTGTTTACTGAACAGCTTCTCTTTACATGGTCAGCGGGCTTGTTCTCAGAAAAGGAGAGACATTTCTGGTAAGTAAAGGACCCAAACAGGAAGTGAGCCCATGACAAGTGAGCAGAATGTGCTGGAAAGTGTGCAAAGATGAGGAAGTCCTTGGGGACACAGCTCATGCTTCTCCCAGCAGAGCTCCTCAGCATCATGGTCTTCTCTCCCTCACCCCCTGCAAGGAGAGTCCTGGCAGGAGGTGCCAGCCAGGACCTCTCTGACCAGTAGGAACGCATTTCCTGGCCCATGGCTTCGACCTGATGCTGTGATATTGACCAAGCTAACATTGTAGGAGATGTAAATTATATGTTTTCTATGACAGTTGTCACAAATCGCCACACACTTGGTGAGTTTTTTTTTTTTTTTCTTTTTTGAAACAGAGTCTCACTCTGTGGCCCAGGCTGGAGTGCAGTGATATAATCTCAGCTCACTGCAATCTCGGCTCACTGCAACCTCTGCCTCCTGGATTCAAACAATCAGCCTGCCTCAGCTTGGGACTACAGTTGTGTGCCACCACACCCAGCTAATTGTTTTTATTGTTTCAGTAGAGACAGGGTTTCACCAAGTTGGCCAGGGTGGTCTCGAACTTCTGACCAGTCTCAAGTGATCTGCCCATATAGGCCTCCCAAAGTGCTGGGATTATAGGCATGAGCCACTGCTCGTAGCCCAAACTTAGTGGTTTACACAATACAACTTAGTATCTTACAATTCTGGAGATTAGAAGTCAGAAATGGGTCTCCCTGGGCTGAAATGGAGGCATTGGCAGGACTGATGTTCCCTAGAGCAGGAGGCTCTAGGGAAGACTCGGTCTCCGTGTCTATAGGAGCGCCTTCAAACTGCGCCTGCCTCTATCTTCAAAGCCAGCAAGGCCAACTGGGTCCTCCTCACACTGAGTCCCTCTGACCTACCCTTCTGCCTCATCTTTTAAGGCCCCTTGTGTTAACATAAGATAAACCAGGATAATCAATTTTAAAGTCAGCTGATTAGCAACTTTAATTCCATCTGCAATTTTAATTTTCCTTTTGCCATGCAAGATAACACTCACAGATTCTGGGGATTAGGATGTGGATATCTTTGGCAGTGGCGGTGGGGTGGGGAAGGAGGACACACATTATTCTTCCAACCACACAAGCAAACCAACATGAATAGGCAGTAAGATGGGGAGCATGCCCTCTAGAGTAACACACATGAAAATATCATGAAAACACCAGGCAATTCATGCTAAGTGCAAGCTTTAAAGTAAAAAAAAGATAGTCAGGGGCAGGGGCCAGAACGCTCCCTTGTGTCAGGGAAGATCATAATCAAACCAACGCAGGATGAAGCCCTCCCAGAGATTTTTGATCTGTAAGAACTGATAGGAACCTCAAGAAGTCATAGCACTATCTTTATTGAGTAATCCTACACTTTCATGGTCAAGCATCTTTCATGAAGATATTAAAAGAAGCAAACCAACACAAAGCAAGCTGTCAACCATTGCAACACTTCACATTGTCTTTAAAAGCATCCAGCCGGTTGCAGTGGCTCACACCTGTAATCCCAGCACTTTGGGAAGCTGAGGCGGGAAGATCACGAGGTAAGGAGTTCAAGACCAGCCTGACCAACATGGTGAAACCCTGTCTCTACTAAAAACACAAAAATTAGCTGGTGTGGTGGCAGGCACCTGTAATCCCAGCTACTCAGGAGGCTGGGGCAGGTGAATCACTTGAATCCGGGAGCCAGAAGTTGCAGTGAACTGATATCACGCCACTGCACTCCAGCCTGGGCGACAGAGTGAGACTCTGTCTTAAAAAAAAAAAGCACCCATGGTTCCACACTATTCACTCAATTCCCACCCCTACTGCTTTCAACTCTGAGTCCGGATCTAAAAGAACTGTTTACAGTCCTGACAGCTCTGGAAGCAAAATTCTCACATGTCCCAGTAAACACATGATATTTTTTCCCCAAGAGTTTGCCCTTAGCAAATTGTTTCCCCATTAGCCTAAGTGTTGAATTGGATTTGAAAATCTGGCAAATATCTGGTGCCCATTAGAGTCACAGTACAGAGGGCACCTCCCTGAGAAGGGCTTGAGGGATATCAGTGTATCTTTGCACACTGATTAAGACCCATGGACTTCTTGAGAGCCAACTCAAATCTTCTTTCATCTCATCTGCCCAGCAACCCTTTTGGCAGGTAAGGAAAATTTAAGTTCCAGCAGACCTGAGATAGAACCTAGGTATGTGCTACCTACCCATAAGTCAGAGTTTTTCTGCTGTGTTTGCTGTCATTCATGTCATCATCCCTGGTGGCTCTAACTCTTCCTATTGCATTAATTACAGAGAAGATGGACTTCCTGGCTGTTGTATTATAAACAGTATATGTATGTTATGCGGATATGCAGTGGGTGTCACTAAATAACTCTTTCTATCTCCTCTCTAAATTTTCTCAAATTCAAAACTTCATTATTTTTAGTTTTTCTATGAAATATTATATCCATTCATCTTTGTCTCTTCGTTTCCCTCTGTTGACCTCTCTCTACCTCTGTGTTCAACTCTGTCTCTGTCACTCATCTCTTCCTCCATCTCTCTCTTTTCTTCTCTCTTTCCCTCTCTCCCTCCCTCTTTCTCTCTCCCCATCTCTCACTATCTCTTCCCTTGCTTTAGAAATTCACTTCATGGTGTCAGATCCATTTTTTTAGACAAGAAGAGACAAGTGCTATTCCAAAGTAGATTTTGGGGGTACTTCCTTATCCTAAGCCACCTCACTCATTTTGCCCCGCCACAGCTGGGCCAAACAGTCTCAGGTTTAATGCACTTCCCTTTCTTAATATGACTTACAGCTCTGTTCTTAGTCTCAGTCCAAACCATTGGTCAGGTACTCAACCATTCAAGTCCCCCAGTCAATTCTACCCTGCTGATTTCTGCCTTTTCCTTCTTCCTTGTTCATTTTACCCACACTTTTAACGTTCTATCCAAAGTGTTCTCACGGGAATGTTTTTTTACCCAGATCCCACCCACTCCCCTCATACCCTTCCCCATCTGGTAAACTCCTCTCATCTTCTAGAATTTCCATCTGTCCTGCAAAATTGTGACAACTTCTGTATTTAACAAACACACACTTCACTGTAGGGCACAGGAATATTTGCGTAATACCAGGTAGCAGCTTTTTTGAATAAAATTGGGATAAATAGTTCAATATTATAATTCATGAATGTAAATTCATTCAGGAATGTAAATTCATTCAGGAATGGTTAATCAATGCAGGCTCCTCCCCTCTTCCTCAGAGAGGAATATTTCCCTGTCAAAAAAAAAAGAGAACAAGTCTAATCAAGATACTCAATCTACTCAATTCACTTAGTTGCAAAGGTTTGTAACACCTCTTCTGCGAGGATTGTTTTGCAAAGGAAGAGCCTTGTTCCAAGGCATCCAGGCTAGAGAAAGCCCCAAGGTTCAGAAGAGCAATTAAAATTAAAATCAGCCAGAGTGGAGATGAGGCAAGAAGAGCAGAGAACTGATTATTTTCCCTAATGAGGCAGACAGCTGAGGCAGGACAGGATTTTGTGAAGGTATCAGAGGGTAGAGGAGGCAGTGCCTGACTGGTATAGAAATCCAAGGTTGTCTTTACGTAGGGAGGGGTGGGAGAAGATACAGCCTTGCCCCAGTGCTTGCTTTGGTTAAACTGGGATGTTTTACCCCACTGTCTGGACACCAGAGGTAGCTACTGTCCAGAAGGGTAAAATTATTTTGTTCCCACCTTTAAATGCTTAGGAAAAATATCAAATGGGAAAATTGAACCAGGAAAAAAAAATGATGCCTTAAAACAGAACCCAGTCAAGGTGAGAACATTTCTTTTCTTTTATCTTTCCTTTTCCTTTTTTCCTTCCTTCCTTCCCTCCTTCCTCTTCCTTCCTTCCTTCCCTCCTTCCTCTTTCTCCCTTCCTTCCTTCCTTCCTCTATTTTCTTTCTTTCTTTCTTTTGAAAAAGGGTCTTTCTTTTTACCTTTTTTTCTTTTCTTTTCTTTTTTTTTAAAAATAATTCAGTCTCCATAGAGACTGTCAAAAATTGCCAATGCTGACTATATTTCAAGTCATCATGGCGGGGTATTTGGAAAAGTTTTCAATTAGCAATAATCGCGCCTCAGATAAATCTCATTGGCTACGATACTGCCACTTCTTTCAATGTCACTTAGGCATGATCATAGCTCACTGCAACCTAAACCTCCTGGGCTCTCAAGTGATCCTCTGGCCTCAGCCTCCTGAGTAGCTAAGACTATAAATACACACCACTATGCCTGGCTAATTTATTTTAATTTTTTTGTAGAGATAGGGACTCACTATGTTTCCCAAACTGATCTCAAACTCCTGGGCTCAGGCGATCCTCTCCCCCTCCCCACCCACTGCCAGCCTCCTGGGTAACTGGGACAACAGGCACAAGCCACTGCACCTGGCTAGAGGCAGGAGCCTTATTCAACACTTGGTGATGAGGTCCCTGAGAAGAATGCCCCAAAGTGTTCCAGATTACATAGACATTCTAGGAGCTCTGTTATACCCAAAAGAGGAAAAACTATCATTTATCAGCAGTTATTATGTGGTAGGCATGATTTATTGCTCCAAAAGTATTGCAGTTCTGCAAGAAAAATATTTTAGGCCCATTTTACAGTTGTGGGAACTAAGGTTGTACCAACTAAGAAGTTGGTAGAGCCAGGACTTAAAACCAGGTCAGCCTAATTCCAAAGCAGATGTTCTTTGGGGGAAGGAAAGAAATGTACATCCCTCAATACGTTGTAATTTAACAGACTCCCTATAAGAATCCACTGTTTCCTGCCTTTAGGAATTGGTCTGAATGCACGTCCCAGTTAAAATGCTCTTCTCTGTCATCCCTTTAAACACTCGTGTTATTGAATCATTATTCTTGACGATATTTCAAAATCGTAAATATTTAGAATGAAAACGTCAACTATCCACACAGAAGAAAAGATTCTTCAAGAGAAAGATGCTAGATGGATGACTTCTGACAGGCCTTTTGTAAATCACATGTATCAGCGATCCTGGCTGCACATCAGAATCACCTGGTGATATTTTTAAACTAAATGCCTAACCTTAGGCCTGAAGCTTCTGTTCTGTAGGTTTGGGGCAGGGATTAGCAATCTTTCCTTTTAAAAAGTTGCTATGGTTGTTTTGATCTGCAGCCAGGGCTGATACCCACAGACACAGGGCAAAAAGGGACTTCAGATTTCCTCTGTTCTGTCACTTGCAAATGCAATCACAATGCAATCAAAGAGAGGCACAAATCCCTGATCCAGAAACTCCTCCAAAGCAACACAAAGCAATCACAGAATCGTTTTTTAAAAATGAAGGCCAAAGCTAAGCATAAACTAGGGCAGGAAAACCACCAGATGTGAATACATTAAGCTTTATTTTAAGGGATCGCAACTGGAAATTGTTTAAACAGGAGCGTGAGTGCAGTGAGGTGGCAGATGGTGAATGGCCCAGAGGAGAAAGGCAGCCTGCTCTCTCAATCCCACCTTAATCCAGTCCCATGCCTGTGGTCTCCACTATCGGAGGTGCTGTACTGTTTCCTTGGCACAACTGCTCTCTGGCTATACCAGAGCCATTCCCACTTTAATCCAAACGTGATCCTTTCAAATAGACAAGGTCTCAAATGTTACAATTTTCAGAACTGCAACAGTAATATCCCAAAATGTATTATGCATTTGCCCTGTGTACAGAAGCTCATCACCATCCCCATCATCACCAGTCTCCATCAAAGTCTGGAGTTTTATTTATTTTTATGTATTTATGGGGAGGGGATGGTCTGTACATTTTTCTAGTGGAAAATCACATGCAGAGAAGTACCCAAGCACAAGGACTAACTTGATGAATTTTCTTTTCAGGGGGGGATGGAGTATAGCTCTGTCACCCAGCTGGACTGCAGTGGCGCAATCTCAGCTCTCTGCAACCTCCACCTCCTGGGTGAAAGCGATTCTCCTGCCTCAGCCTCCCGAGTAGCTGCGATTACAGGCATGTGCCGCCATATCCAGCTAGTTTTTAAATATTTTTAGTAGAGATGGGGTTTTGCCATGTTGGCCAGGATGGTCTCAATCTCCTGACCTTGTGATCCACCCACCTCGCCTCCCAAAGTGCTGAGATGACAGGCGTGAGCCACCGCACCGAGGCACTTGGTGAATTTTCACGAACTGAACACAGCTATGATGGAACACGTACCTATATCAAGAAACAGAATGTGAATGTGGGCTGCTTTTGGACTTAATACAAATTGAATTATGTATGTGCTCTATGTGTCTGGCTTCTTTCAGTATTATTCTTTCAAATATTAGGTTTGTAAGATTCATCTATGCTGTGTGTAGTTTCTTCCTATTTTTTGTCTAGGATTCCAAAGTATAGTATACCACAATTTATCTACTCTACTTCTTTAAAAATTTTCTAAATTTTTAACTTTTATGCATTTAGAGGGAAAAGTACAGATGTCTTACATGCATCTGCTGCACTGTGGTGAGGTGCGGGCTTTTAGAATGACCATCACCCGAATAGTGAACACGGTACCGGACAGGTATCTCACTCCGCTCCCACCTTCCCACTGTTTGTGGTCTCCAGTGTCTGTTATTCCACTTTATATGTCCATGAGTAACTATTGTTTAGCTCCCACTTGTAAGTGAGAACATGCAGTACTAGAAAGTCCAGAGCTTTAAAACCAAATGCATAGAGAGAAGAATGAAAGCGTTTCCCATGGGCCATGGAACATCAGGAAGACTTGTCCACTGTGCAGGCTGTCTTCACATATGGCAGTCTGAGGACAGTATGTCAGCGCCAGCATCTCCTACAACGAGAGCTGCATCCACCTGCTACAAGGGCCAACATCTGGGATTTACCAGTTTGGTTCAGAAGAGCTTTTGCTTTTTGTTTTTGTTTTAAGAGAGAGAGAGTCTCTCTGTTGCCCAGGCTGGAGTACAGTGGCGCGATCTCGGCTCACAGCAACCTCCACCTCTTGGGTTCAAGTGATTCTCTTGCCTTAGCTTCCCAAGTAGCTGGGACTACAGGCATGCATCACCATGCCAAGCTCATTTTTGTATTTTTAGTAGAAACGGGGTTTCACTATTTTGTTGGCCAGTCTGGTCTCAAACTCCTGACCTCAGGTGATCCACGTGCCTTGGCCTCCCAAAGTGCTGAGATTACAGGCACTTTCGGAGGCCAAGGCAGGTGGATCACCTGAGGTCAGGAGTGCCTGGCCCAGAAGAGCTTTTGATGTCTTCCAATAGTGCTGTTTTAAGAGTTTGGTGGGTACATTTCAGGGTCACAGAAAGACATCACAATAGCCTCTAGTAAGCAGGACAGGGATGTTAGCACAGAGGGTTATGTAACCTGAACAGATGAGGCTCTGGAATGAAGCCAGCCTTGCATTCCCTGACAGCCCTTTCCTTGAAGGGATGAAGCTGAAGCAAGACTTAACTGGGAAAGTAAGATCTAACGAGCAGTGCTGCGAAGGGCGGGGAAGAATGAGCCTGACAGTACCAAAGCTGGGAGAGAGGACAGCCGGTGACAAGAAGCCCGGTCCATTCCAGGCAGCAGAAGTTCAGTGTGACCAACATGCAGAATGATAGAGTGGAAAGCCCCAGAAGTTAGAGATGAGGCTGTGAGGCAGGCCCTGCAGAGCCTGTTGGGGAGTTTAGACTTCACTGGAGAGGCTGTGGGGTACAGCTACAGGGTAAAGTCGGTGAGTGATATGAACAAATTTGCAATCCAGAAGATGATGCAGGCCAAGCAATGGACTAAAAGAATGTGTCACCAGTAAGAGGAGATGAGCTAGGAGGCCAGGCAGGAGATAATGGCAGCCAGGGTGAGAACAAAGCGAATGGAAGAAATGAAAGGATCTCACAATGCTCAGAGTCACTGTCAGCAAGACCTGAGGGTTCATTTGTTTGATGGAGGCAGGAAAGGTGAAAGAGAGAGAGAAGAGAGAGTAAGCACGTCAAGATGATTCTAGTGCCGTTTATTGGGAGCGGTGAGATACCGGGACCATTTTGGACTTCTGAGTTTGGGTGCCTGGGACATCCAAGCAGAGGTATTAAGTAGGCAAGTGACTAGCAAGCCTGGAGTTCCTCAAGCCACTTCCCTTCTCCCCATCAAGTTAATTTGCCTCTCCCATCACCTCTGTATATTTCTCTCCCAGTGAGGTATAACCATCACCAGAACATTCTCTAGGTAAAGCTAATGCCATAGGCGGATGCCCAGTGGTATGCTGGTAAATATTGACAATTGCTTATTCCCATCCCACCGTTCCTCAAAAAGCCCTGATTTGTAGCATTTGCCAGTTTCCACGCCATCAATATTCTCCATATGGCCAGGTTCAAGACACCAACGTGACATCACTGAACGAGGAACTGGGAAGAGATGTGTAGAACCAGCGTTCACAAGCCTGCATGAACCAGTTCCACAAACAAAGGCACACACCCATCAAACCTAAAATAAATAACACCCCAGGGCAGAGTGCAAGACACACTGGCCCATCAGGCCAACCCTAGTGACCTCTGCCCTCAAAGACCTGTGTCGTACAAAAGTCCTAGAAAAAAACAATTTTGTGGGTGCCTGGGAACATCATAGACCTTAACTGAAATGGCGCTGAACCCTAGTTTAATCCCTGTTCTCTAAAGCAAGGATCAGCATTTTACAACCCCAAGGTCAAATTTGGCCAGCAGCCTGACTTTAAAATCTACCCGCTAAGAACAGTTTTTATGTTTTTTTAACTATTTTTTTTCTTTAGAGACAGGGGTCTCACTCTGTCACCCAGGCTAGAGTGCAGTGGCGCCATAACAGCTCACTGCAGCCTCAAACTTGTAGGCTCAGGCAATCCTCCCATCTCAGCCTCCAAAGTAACTGTGACATATATGTGACATGTATGGCACCATGCCTGCTATTTTTTATTAAGAGACAAGATCTTACTATGTAGCCCAGACTGGTCTTACACTCCTGGCCTCAACTGATCCTCCTGCCCCAGATTACCACAGTGCTGGGATTACAGGCATAAGCCACTGTGCCCAGAGAGTTTTTACATTTTTAAATGGCGGTATTTAAATAGTTCTATAAGTGTCTATATCATATCCTTGACTTTGCCTCTCAGCATACAACCCCCAAAGCCTAAAATATTTATCACCTGGCCCTTTAAGAAAAAGTGTGCCGACTCCTGTTTTAAAGAGCCCTGAAGACAAAGGCAGATCTGCTTCCCTTCCTAATACCTCTTGGGCACCACCTGAGCAAGTATTTTTTTTTCTCTCCTCTCCCAGGCCATCTCCCAGCCCCTCCGATTGGGCAGGTCCATATTGGAATCAGGAGGCCAGATTTAATTAGTCCCTCCATTCTCAGGCTCCTCTGCCACTTGCTCCATCCAGGGCTCATACTGGACCTCTCTGACTGTGCCCTCCCCTACTGGATTTTGCTGAAGCTAAGCCACAGGGCGTGAGTCAGGCTTTCCCAGGGCTGGCCTCTGCAACCTGGAAGTGCAGGGCTTAGCTGCCCAAGGGACAAACCCTGACTTACAGAACACAAAAGATACAAGGGAGCTAGCAAACAAATCGCCTCTCCACTCTCCCCTCCAGTGGACGGTTCCGAAGCATGATGATCCTGTGTAGCCTGTATAGATGTATCCTGTGGAGCCAAGCACCTAGCCTTGTGCCTTATGAAGTAGTAGCCGGTTCAGAAAGCCACCTTCTCCACTTCCTTTCTCTTTCCCTTCATTCTGGCTTCCCTGAGATTGTACCTCTTAATAAAGTTTTAACACTTAAGCTGAGCATTAGGCTCTTTTTTCTAGGCGACCTGGCTAAGAAACCAGATGGTAAGGTATTATTTCTGTTAATCCATCTCTTTCCCAAAGCAACAACAAAATAGGTCACCATGCCATACCCCTTGAATAACTTCAGATGGCATATGGCTTAGAAAAAAAAAAGGGGGGCATAAAAAGAGCTTTTTAGAAGACTACAGAAAACCAGTGTGTTAGGTGATGCCCTTTTTAAAGCTGTAGGATACATCATTAGAAAAGAAAGCCCTGAAAAGGGATAAAAAATAATAGTGGCAACTAAAAGAAAGCTGTCAGAGACAATGAGCTCAAGACAACGAGACTAACTCAGTGAAATTCTCAGTGGAGGCCAAGAAACTCATGACTCAGGATATTTGGGCTGCAATCTGACCTCAAAGGTGAGGGCCAAATAAATCCAACTCATTTATTGACTAGGGAAGTTGAGGAAGAAGCTTGATCTGGGACAGAAATGAAAGGAAAATAGAAACCCAGACAGAGAAATAGAAATCAAATGTAGAAATGTAGTGAGTTGCCCAGGTGCAGTGGCTCACCCCTGTAATCCCAGCACTTTGGGAGGCTGAGGCTGAAGGATCATCTGAGGTCAGGAGTTCGAGACCAGCCTGACCAACATGTTGAAATTCTGCCTCTGCTAAAAATATAAAATTAGCTGGGCATGGTGGTGCATGCTTGTAATCCCAGCTACTTGGGAGACTGAGGCAGGAGAATCACTTGAATCCAGGAGGCAGAGGTTGTGGTGAGCCAAGATCACGTTATTGCACTCCAGCCTGGGGAATGAAACTCCATAGAAAGGAAGGAAGGAAGGAAGGTGCTGAGAGTATAATAAATCCTTTAACTTCCTATGCCTCCACATGCCGCTTCCACAGTCACTTTGGAGTGATCTTTAAAGGCCCCACAAGCAGGACTGGGCATGGCGGCTCACACCTGTAATCCCAACACTTTGGGAGGCTGAGGCAAGAGGATCACTCGGGGCCGAGAGTTCAAGACCAGCTGAACAACATAGTGAAATCCTCTATTAAAAAAACTCAAAATTAGCCGGACATAGTGGCACATCCCTATTGTCACAGCTACACAGGTGGCTGAGATAGGAGAATTGCTTGAGTCCAGGAGGTAGAGGCTGCAGTGAACCATGATTGTGCCACTCCAGCCTGGGCAACAGATGGAGACCCTGTCTCAAAACAAACAAACAAGCACACACAAAAACACAAGGAGGACTTGCTATCCATTTACAACACAACAGGTATTCTTGGGTGCCTCCTCCGAAGGGAATAATAGGGATTCTCCTTTCCGAGTTTATTCTCCCATGACTATCCTGCTGAGCCTGCAAACCAGAAACAAATAGGCACCTGCCTGCTCAGACCTGAAAAAAGAATCATTTTCCTGTTGCCATTTGCTCTTTCTAGTGCACACACACACACACACACATTTATGCACATTCACAGCATCCCCACTTGCCCCATGGCCTCCACTGGCATTCACGAACCCTAATACTATCTTGACACAGGTTTTACACTGTGCTATTGGCTTTTAGAGTCAAATTGACACCCCTCTGGGACATTGAAGGCTGAGCACAGAACAAAGATGAAGAGGAGAGGTGGCTGGGTGTTCCCCATCACTCCAGGCCCCCAGGACCCTGTGCCCCAGGTCACAACCCCTGTGTTACTGAAATGCCTGCAATTCGATCTAGGTCCTATTGCTTACCACACAGAAAGCCAATCACAGAGACAGCAATTATTGCCAAGGAAGAAGGCTTTAATCAGGTACTGCAGCCAAGGAGATGAGAGATCAGTCTCAAGTCCATTTCCCTGACCAACTAAAATCAGGGATTTATATAGCAGGGAAGAAATGTAAATACATGCAGGAAAACAGGAATTAGAGAAGGGTAAGAAAGAGAAGCTGGTCAACAGGAAGCAAGTGGTTGGTTAGACAGTCATGATGGGTGAGGGGTCCAGCACCTCATTGTCCAAATGCAGTAAACTGATGAGTTTCAGCTCCTTGATACTCTCTGGGAGACCCGATGATTGGTTTTCTGAGAAAGGAACTTAGATAAGACAAATGTAACTTCTTCAAGTTTTAAGACTGGGAGGGTCAATTTCTATGTTTATGCAAAAGAAACCATAAACATCAGCTCTATGGGACAATTGAGCCCATTTCATATGGGCCTTCATCTCAGGACCCAGGGAAACCTGCCCAGCTCCTCAAGGACAAGCAGAAAGGAGGTTGTCACCCCGTGGACCTCACCCATCAGGAATGGTATGGATTGAGGACTGAGAAGACAAGGATAACTCATGGGGCACCCTGAAGCCATGAAGGGTAGCCAGGTAGACTTGCAAAACATTGCGGTAGACCCACCCTGTGCAGAGCTGGGAAGGGGCAGACATCCAGGAGTGACGCATGTCCCGTGTGGATTCTAGAAGCCCTCCTCCCAGAGAGTCAATGGTGCACCCTCCTGGTGATCTGACCCCAAAGTCAGGGAGGAGGGTGCTCTCCCCTGGGAATGCTCCTTCTTCTTGGTGGCACAGGGAGTTGACAAGGAAGGAGGACTAGGCCACATGCACATAGACTTTACACATTGCCAGAATCACTCTCTTCAGGAATCTCCATAAGAAATGGGCCTGCGAACCCGAAGAAATTAAAACAGAACTACCATTCAACCTAGCAACACCATTGCTAGGTATCTATCCAAAGTAATACAAATCATTCTACAAAAAAGACATATGCATCTGTGTGTTCATCACCATGCTATTTATCATAACAAAGACATGGAATCAACTTAGGTGCCCATCAACAGTGGACTGGATAAAGAAAATGTGATACATATGCACCGTGGAATATTACACAGTCATAAAAAAGAATGAAATAGTGTCTTTGGCAGCAACATGGATACAGCTTGAGGCCATTATCCTAACCACATTAATTCACCATTTCCTTTGAATTTGTGACACTGCAAAGTAACAGAAAGCCAAATACAACATGTTCTCATTTATAAGTGGGAGCTAAACTGAGTACACATAGACAGAAAGGTGGAAACAACAGACCCTGAGGACTACTAGATGGGGATGGGTGGCAGGCAGGGCAAGGGTCTGAAAACTACCTATTAGGTACTATGCTCAGTACCTGGGTGATGGGACTAATTATACTCCAAACCTAGCTGAATCTAAAATAAAAGTCAAGAAAAAAAAAGAGTGACGTGAACTGGAAACTTCTCTCATACCTCTGACTTTGCAGTATTGTTTCTTTCCCTCTTGCCTCCTTTTTCTGAGATGAAAGAAGAGCCTTACCCAGCTGCTAATCACCTGCTCAGCAGCACTGACAGTCACTAGGAAAGGGTGGCAAGGATCTAGGAGGGCAGAGGCCATGCACATGTGGTATGCAGCCCTTCAAGGAGCCGGGGGAAGCATCTCCAGAGAGAAGTTGCTCACCTTCTTTTAGCAGACTTCCTACCCTCAGCTGCCTTTGCATGAAGGTAAAATCCTAAGCACCTTCTTCATAAAGCTGTTAAGAAACATAGATTTCTTCTGGGCTCCCAGAGCCAATGTCACCTTTCCTCCCCTGCATCCAGAGACTGCCCTTTGGGCATCTGCAATGAGAGTCTGTGGTGTTGCAGAAAGAGCCCTGCAGCCAGAAGGCCTGGTTTTAAGAGAGGTAGACTAGATGTCTCAAGAACCTCTCTAGACCAGTGACAGTTCTAACACTGAGTGAGTGAACAAGAGTGCTTTAGACTTTGCCAAGGACCCAGAGTGGAAGAGTTCCTTGGGACTAGAGTTCAACTAAGATGGCTAGTTAGACCAGACTAACCCCTGGATGAGATAAAAACAAGGGGAGACTAGAAAATGGAGAGAAACAGCAACATCATGATTTTCAGTCATATTCAGGGATTCTAAGTCAATATTAAGGAAGCTCTTAGAAAAGTGAGTACATCCATTAATCAACCTAAACTTAATTCAATGAGTATTAAAAAGGGGAGGAAAGGGAGATGCTAAAATTTTACTCCACCATTTTCTAGAAATGTCCTAAACTGTCCAGTTGAGACCTGGGAAAGAAGATTGGAAGGATTCATGTTGGACAGGCCACCTAGGCTTCCAGGCTTGGGATCATCTTGATGAACAGCTGGACCATGGCCCTGTGGCTGCCACTCTCCACCGCTCAGCTGAGTCTTCAGCTGCACAAGAGCTGTCTGTCCTCCTTCCAAGTCTAGACACAACCTCTTCCCTCCTAAGGGGGACGCCATTTTCTAGTCAGCAGAGAAAAGCCAACAGCAATAGTTTTCACATGAGATAGGTGGGAAATCCCTAAATAAAACAGAAATCAGTCCAACAACCCTCGCAATGCCCTTTAAACTCTGGCAAAACAACAGCTGCCTTGTTCTGATTCAATCTAATCTTTCAGAATTTATGTTCCTGAATTCTCTTACTTGGCCTCAATAAAGACAAAGGAAGTACATGGCCTTTGCCAAGTCGGGTCCTACTGCCCTGCCAAGTCACAAGCATTCTCAAAAACCAGGAGGCCCATGTTCCTCCAGGCAGCTACCCTGTGACATACCTGACACACTGGACTCAGGCATCAGGTGGGTTCAAGGGGAGTCTGTCTGAGAAGGTTGGGCTTTTCGAAGGATCTCAAGGGGCGGTGATGTGTCTTCTTAGGAGTCAGTGAGATTCCATGAATGGACTCCAGTGTCGTGCCCTGAATTGAAACTCACAGACTAACTGCTGTCTGATGAAGTAGGCTCTATAAGAAGCTGATTTTAAGAAAAGACACAAGGCTGTGTCACAGCCAAGTGGGAAGAATATACTCTCACCTGGGAAGTTAAACTGAACCCCAACATCAGCTCTAACATACCTCCAAAGATGGATTTAAAAATAAGAATCCCACGAATACTTTTTTAAATTGCTATGATCTAAAGAGGTTACAGATTGGGATGGGGTCATCTAGATCTATTTAAAAATAACCCTGACCCAGAAGCAGGTAATATACAAACTATTTGCTTATATTCAGAGCTGGTTTTGAAAAAAAAAAAATCACATCAAAGTAGCAGTGCTGCTGAGTGCTGAGTCTGTGTTCTTTGACCACACTCCGTAGCCTTCATGCCTTCATGGTCACGCCAGGACACACAATTCACCCAGAGCCAGGAGAACTTGGTGCAAAGCCCAAGAATTTTAGTGGGTGAACCATTAAATAGAAGCAAATCACCTCTTCTGGAGACCCCATCTTCTCGAATGAAGGGAATTAACTTCATATAAACAAGTACATAAGTGAGAAGAAGGCACACATTTCTAAATACTTCATCATTATTGCATAAAAATGACTGGGTGCCAACATCACAATGGTGCCTCTGAGAATAGGGAAAAGGCATGGTCTTCACATAGAGTTTCATGTGGCAAAGAAAAATAAAATGACCCTCATATTTGGAAAATATGTGATCCCCACAAGTGAAAATCAAGCCGATTCCATTCTCAAATTTTGCTCTACCATTTTCTAGAAATGTCCTAACTGTCCAGTTGAGACCTGGGGGAGAAGATTGGCAAGGATTCCTGTTGGACCAGTTTGTTAAGAAGGAGAGGACAGATTGATGTCTGTCCACATTGCCTTCCCTTGTTCTGAGGTTGCTTTGGGGAGCTGGGGAATACAGAATTGGGGATTGAATATTTCCTGTTCTCCTCCAGCAAGCATTCAAGAAGACTTACAGGGTCAGTTGCATTTGGGAAGGAATTGAGAAGGGCAGAACAGAGTTGTGAAGAGAAAAACAATCATGACACTAGATGAAAGATACAAAGGTAAGTGAAATGAAATACTCCAGCTGTTTCCAAAAGGAAAGGAGGTAACATATTTGCAAGTAGCAGTGAATCCCATGGACTGGGAATCTAAAAGGGAGAGGTCAGCTTTTCCAATATGTGGGACGACAGAAGGGGTCTGTTCCCTTTTCTTACCCAATGTCAAATTTTCTCATTCTAATGCCCTAGAACACATGCATCAATATTAAAAATTGTCACTTTTAAGTGGTACAATAAGGTACAGATTCATGACTTACTTGCACGGGGTAACCCAGCAGAGACTCAGCATCAGAGCCAGTACAATCCTCTAAATGTCCAAGACAGTAAAATCATCACTTTAATTACCTGCTTTGGACAGGTAAGTTTCTTAGATGTTAATGCATACATGAGCACATCCCAATTAAGGTTGCCAGATACAATACAGGACACCTGGGTACATTTGTGTTTCAGGTAAACAATGCATAATTTTTAATATACATATGTGCTAAATATTGCAGGAAACATACTGAAACTTATATATGATGTATCTGGGATTTAAATTTGTCCGGGCATCCTGTGTTTTTATTTGTTACATCTGGCAACCCTAATATCAATGGCCTTTGCTCCCCTTTCATTCTGGTCTTCCTACTAGAAATGCCATCCCCTTTCCTTGTACCTATTTCAATCATGCTCATCATACAAGGCTTAGGTCATACCTTGCTGACTTTGGGGTTCTACTCTTGACTTCTCTCACCCATACTATTTGTCTTCCTTTGTCAACACCTAAAACAGATACTGATGGAACAGTATGGACCAGCCTGGACATGCCGTTGTGTCATTCTCAAATTGTTTGATAAGCTTACATTGCCTCTGTCCATCAATACGGCAAGCTACTTGGATGGAAGCCATGCCTGACTCTTTTCTCTGTTGTGTCTGGTGTGAGGCTAGGCAGACAGGCTTCTCAATAACTGATGGAAAACTGCTTTAGGGAAAACAGAGAAGTTGACCTGGGGAAGCTGATGCTATCTTTTGTTCCCAAGTTTCTCCCAAGGAAAAGGGTGGAGAAGGAAGGATCTAGAACCGTGTGTCTAATCTGTTGACTTCCCTGGACTACAGTGGAAGAAGAAGAATGATCTTGGGCCACACATAAAATACACTAACACTAATGATAGCTGATGAGAGAAAAAAAAAATCACAAAACAATCTCACAATGTCTTAAGAAAGTTTACGAATTTATGTTGGGCCACATTCAAAGCTGTCCTGGGCCATATGCAGCCCATGGGCTGCAGGTTGGATGAGCTTGGTCTAAAAGTCTCAAAAAATGATTTGCACATAAACTAAAGGTGACATTTGTGTGTGAGGTAAGAAGCCACAACCAAATTGTGAATTAGAAAAATTACAAGAGCAGGTGATATTACTGACCTGTAGTTTTGCTTCTTTGAAAATTCTTCCCTTCCAAAGCCTGCAAATTCCGTGAGATTCCCTAAAGACTAGAACTGGAAGGACTTTAAGCTTCACCTGGGCCAAACTATCATCACACAGGAGAAGAGCTCAGACCTGGAGAGGAAAGTCATTTGTCTACAGTCCGATAGGGGGCTAGTGACAGCCTCCTGGTCCCCAGGCCAAAGATCTTTTGGTTTGTCAAACAGACCCTTCCGTTTCAGGGTCAGAGTCTTATGCCGGGGGCAGGTTTTCAGATCTGCTCAGTTTTTAAAACAACATTTGTCGTCTTTTTCTTTCTATAAAAGGCATTTACTTTTAGTAGAAAATCTGAAAAATACAGAAGTATGTATGTAAAGAAGAAAATTCAAATTACCTACCAGCCAGAAAAACGCTGTTATGAATACTGGATGTATTTGCTGCTATGCCTTTTCCTATGCTAGACTATAAGGGAGGTGGGGACTGAATCAGTCTTACTCATCTCTGTAACCTCAGCCCCTAGGCCAGTGTCTGGTACATAAAAAGGTGCACAACCCACACTTGTTGAGTGAATGCCTGCATCACTGTGCACATCAACATACGCATTATATATGCACACATATGTTTATGTCATTTTAAAAATGGAAGTCACACCATTATAGTTTACTTAGTTTTTTTCACTTAATATTCTCTTATAAATATTTTCCAACAAATATCCTCCTATCAAAATATTTTCAATCACTGCCTAACATTCTGTTGTATAGCTAAACTATGATTTACTCATTTCCAATTAATAGACGTTTTAGGTGGTTTCCAAATTATTTTGAATAACAAGTTGTACTAGGATAACTATTCCTGGGCATGAATCTTAGTGAGAATCAATCTGTGGGGAAACTGGGCCTTTACTTTCACTAGTGGGGCAAAGTTTGGGCAAAAGAAACCATAGCAAAACAGCTACCTAGGACCATTTCATCATCCCTGCATAGGCCATTTGACTCAGCCTCCCTTACGAATCATGAGCCTTGAGTCAGACGATAGCATTAGATTAGCAACTTAATTTTATCTCAGTTATAGCTTACATGGGAAAGTCATCTCATGTGAGGGTGATAAGAATATCTGAAACAAAGGGCATCTTAGAGGTGATTTCATCAGTCCCACTCTTAGCCACAGAGCACTAGAAAATAAGTAAGTTCCCTCCTTTCCCAAACAAGTTCAAAATATATATTCCACTAGGAATGTGACTTTAAATTCAAGAAAAATAAAACAGATGATTCAAATTCTAATCTAACTACAATGTTTATTTTTTATAAAAGAAATCTAAGTTCCCTGCAGAACTTACACTTGGTTGGACATTTTTTTTTTTTTTTTTTAAGGCAGGGTCTCACTCTGTCACCCAGGCTGGAGTGCAATGGTGTAGTCACTGCTGCCTTGACTATCTAGGTTCAAGCGAGTCTCCCACCTTAGCCTCCCAAGCATCTGGGGCCACAGATTTACACCACCACGCCCAGCCAATTTTCTAACTGTTTGTAGAGATGAGGTCTTCCATGTTGCCCAGGTTGGTCTCAAACTCCCGGGCTCAAGCAATCCTCCTGCCTTGGCCTCCCAAAGTGCTGGAATTACAGGCATGAGCCACCACACCCAGCTGGTTGAACATTCAATGATGGTATATTACACATCCACCGACATTCAGCAACCTATGAGTTCACGTTGCCACTTTCACTTTCCCTTTCAGCAAAAGCAAAACAGCACAGAGCAGATCTTTCAGCAGCTAGAGGTCTCAGTTCTAAGAAGTAAAGGGGATCTTCATGGTATCATTTTGTGTGCTGCTCTGAGCACTGACATTAAGGAAAGTGGCCAGAGAAGAAGTGGGCAGAGCAGGTTCCTTCCTTACCAGCATCAACTGCTTTTCTCTTCCAAGTTCAAACTCGGCTTGGGTCCTGGCCTGGGGAAAAGGATATCAGACTCCAGGTCTGGCCCACTGCACCAAATGGAGAGCATGACCTTCCTGCTGTACAGTGTTTTGGCATAGATATTCTAGATGTGACCTGATATTCTGGAAGTGATCTGGATGCTGTTTCAGGACCATTTACACTCACTATTCAGCAAGAGCCTCAGTTGCTCCAATTTAAATATGGGAGGGAGCTGGGTGCAGTGGCTCATGCCTGTAGTCCCAGCATTTTGGGAGGCCAAGGCAGGAAGATTGCTTGAGCCCAGGAGTTCAAGATCAAGACCAGCCAGGGAAATTAGTGAGACCCCATCTCTACTAATTTTTTTTAGAAACTTAGACAGGAGGCCAGGTGAGGTGGCTCATGCCTGTAATCTCAGTGCTTTGGGAGGCCGAGGGGACGGATGACTTGAGGTCAGGAGTTCGACATCTCCCTGACCATGATCGTGAAACTCTTTCTCTACTAAAAAAATACAAAACTTAGCTGGGCGTGGTGGCATGTGCCTATGATCTCAGCCACTAGGGAGGCTGAGGTGGGAGAATTACTTGAACCCGGGAGGCGGAGGTTGCAGTGAGCCGCAATCACACCACTGTACTCCAGTCTGAGTGACAGAGTGAGACCCTTTCTCCAAAAAAAGAAAAAAGAAAAAAAATAGGAGTGGTGGCAGGAGAATCACTTGAGCCCAGGAGTCTGAGACTGCAGTGAGCTTTGATCGTGCCACTGTACTCCAGCCTAGGCGACACAGCAAGACCCTGTCTCTAAAAAATACACACACACACACACACACACACATACATACAGACATACATGCATACATACATGGAGCTATTGGACAAGGAGAGCAAACATTTTTCATCTTAGGAGCTGGTTCTACTTGACTACTGGTAACCCTGAGAGTACTGCCCGAAGACTATCAGACCTTATCCAGAGCATAGGGAAAAAAGGATTGAGAGTCACCAAGTGACCTGGCCTGAAGGAAAACCTAGCACACCCAAACCCGAAGCCTGTAGGCCCCTGAGAGCAGGTGTTCGTCTGATTTATCTCAGGCCCCCAGATGCCTGGCACACGATGAATACATGATTACAATGAGACATAATGAAGACGTGGAATACACAATGGATAGAATGAATAAACAAATCCTAAAAGTCTGACCACAGAGCTTAATTCTCTTTCTGCTAAGTTGTTACTGTTAAGTACAAACCAGAAAATCCTCCCCTAGCGGAGGAACATATTGCCACCCCTTCAAAAGATCAGAATGAATCGAACATGAAACACATCTTGCCAGGGCTGCTGGAAACTCACAAGACAGGAAGAACAGGACAGAGGAGATGCTGTCTCTCCTCCACCTCCAGCTCAGCTAGCAAGAGGCTGAGTATGCTCCCTGCCATGGCACCACACTGGCTTTTAAATGTTTGCTGGTCTTCTTTGGACTTTCCAAACCTGGTGACTGGCTGCTCTTAGAGCTTCCTAGGTAAGCCCTGTTTTGAATGACAACAAAACAAAGATGACACCAAGGGCACTTGTGTAGCCAGCACTGTTCTGAGCATTACAGGCTGGGTGCAGGGGCATGCATCTGTACCCCAAGTTACTCAGGAGGCTGAAGGGGGAGGATCACTTGAGCCCAGAGAGGTGGAGGCTGCAGCGAGCCGTTATCGTGATTGTGCCGCTGCACTCCAGCCTAGGCAACAGAATGAGACCCCATCTCAAAAAATAAAACAAAAACCAAAACAAAAAACCAATGATTATAACATTCTATTGCTGGGTTTATATCCTATTCAGATGTACAATATATGACAATGATAACACAAGGAAAAGAGTGAAGGAGAATATATCCGAGCAAAGTTGTAATATTTTACCTGAATTAAGTCAGTATTAATCTGAAGCAGACTGTGCTGAGTTCAGATGTATCTGGCAATTCCTAGAGCAACCACTGAAAAAACAACTAAAAATAAAAACATTTAAAAATTCTAAAAATGAACTAGAGTGGCACATGAAAATATATTTGTTTGATATGGAAGAAGGTGATAAAAGAGGTACAGAACACTATTATATGACTTACTATCTGTAAAGCTCTCAGAACAGTGCTGGCCACACCAGCACCCTTGGTGTCATCTTTGTTTTGTTGTCATTTGACTCTGGGAGAGAACAGAGCTTACCCAGGTTTGGAAAGTCCAAAGAAGACCAGCAAGCATCGAAAAACCAGTGTGGTGCCACAAGCAGGGAGTGGCGCTCTGACAACCTCAGAATTCTTAAGAAAATGTAACAATTGTTGGGGGAGAAAGTGAGAGGGGATGGCAATGACACTGACCTTAAATAAGCCCCCAAGTGCATGAGCCCAAAAGATGCCTTGAAGTTTTAGCCAAGAGAGAGGACTTGCACAAAGTTGCCAGATGCTGAAAGGGTTTTTTTAAAAATGTGTCAGTGACAACAGGGATCAACTGGAGTTGAGCCCGATGGTGTCACCATAATGAATGACAAGGTACAGCAGAGCTCCAACCACTGCTCCCCTGCTTCTGCCTTCTGAGGGAAGCAACACTGATGTGCTTGACTCCATGCCAAAAACCTTCCCCAAGGGTTCATTGAATTCCAAGCCCAGGAAGGCAGAAACTAACAACCCCAACCAAACAATGGAGAAACAGAGTCAATAAAAGAAATTGCACTCTCTTGAGGACACATGGCAATAATTGACGAATCGACATTCAAGTCCTACCTTTTTTTCTTCAACGCCACAGCTATTACCTCAGTCAAATAAAAAGATCTTTTGATGCCGGCACAGTGGCTCATGCCTGTAATTCCAGCACTTTGGGAGGCCAGAATGGGAGGATCTCTTGAGCCCAGGAGTTCAAGACCAGCCTGGCCAACATAACGAGACCCTGTCTCTTTTAAAAACATTTTTTAAAAATTAAAACAAAATTAAAAATAAAAATTGTAAAAAAGATCTTTGGTCCAAAATTGGAATACTGAGAAAGAACAGAGTGAGCTAAATGAGTGAGGGTCTATAAGGGAGTGCTGAATTGCCCCACGTGACTACCTCCTGCCTTTGGTGAAGTCCACCCAATGTATGGAGAGAACCTGTGTTTTAATGTCCTAGGGCTGCTGAAACAAAAGACCACAAAGGTGGCTTAATGCAAGAGAAATTTATTCTCTCACAGTTCTGAAGGCTACAAGTCCAAAATCAAGGTATTAGTGAGCCATGCTCTCTCTGAAGGCTCCAGAGAAGTCTCTTCCTTGCTCCTCTCCTAGCTTAGGGTGGTGGCCGGCAACCTTAGCCTTCCATGCCTTGTGGCATCTTAATTCCAATGTCTGCCTCTGTTGTCACATGGCAATCTCCCTGTGTGTCTGTGTCTACAACCAAATTTTTCTCCTCTTACAAGGACACCAGTCATAGCTTAGGACCCACCTTAATACAACATGACCTCATCATAACTTGATCGTATCTGCAACAATTTCCAAATAAGGTCCATTCACAGGTACCAGGGGTTAGGACTTCAATATATCTTTCAAGGGGACACAATTCAACTCATACCAGCCCCAAATAAAACCATGGCTCCATTGTAGGAGGAGCCACAAGGCTGGAAGAGAGATAAGTGGCATTTGCTCTCCTGGCCTCCTGTGTCTGCTCAGAGAGCCCACAGGAAGCAGATTGGCTCTCACAGGCCTCTTCCCATTGGTGCAACCCTGATCTTCTTTCAACTTTGTTATCAGTGGAATGAGCTATTCTGCCTCAGAAGCAAGAAACAGGCTCTCCCCTGCCTTTTTCTTCCTCAGTGCACCTCACAGATGGGTAAAAAGGGCCAGGATGCCATATTGGTTCACTCCTCCCATGTGGGAGACACACTGAGGCAGGTCCTTCTTTCCTAGGAAAAGACATACCATTTTCCAGCTTCTTTGCCTGAAGCTGGTGAAATAAATTCAATTTTAAATGGGAGATAAAAAACCTTATTACATTTCCCAATCAGTCGTTATAGACAATGGTCCATCATGAAAAAACTTCTAATTGCCTTAACCACCCTGTTACATCTCAAAATGCTTTATTTTATTCCTATAAGCTTCTCTGGTAAATCCATAGGTCTCCTTATGCTCAATTTACAGATTAAGAAAAGTGAAAGCTTGAAAAGAATATTTTGTTCAAGACTGCACAGGCAGTAAGTATAAGAACAGGACATGAAATTCAGCATCTTGGATCCTAAAGTCCATGCTCTTTCATAACCATTACTTTTCTCCTGGCCTCCCCAGGTCCCAGTGGAAGCTGGCTTACTACTAAACTGATCAGATGAGGAAAATTCATTACTATCAAGTAATAGGACATTATCTTGTCTAAATTGATCACAAGAAATTTTGTCCTGTCTTGAACTAGATGCTATTATATTACAATAGAAGAGGGTATAACTGGTAAAATGGACAAAGTCCTGAGATGTTCACCGATGGACTGATGCCTGAGATTCTAAATATGGTCAATTCAGCTACCTTAATGACTGGCCATGTGCTCCTTTCCCCATCACTATCTTTTGCCTGATCATCTCTTGCTCATGGTCACTCTCCTAACTGTTGGTCAGGCCTCTGGCTCTACCTCCTACACCTCCTGCATTTGAATGAGGAGAAAGGATGGAGAGTGAGCAAACCACAGTCTAGGTTTGAATTCAAGCTGGAGACATGAGGATGGAAGAAGTGAAGGGTGCCAGAGGTGTTACAAAGAATCGACCCTATGTCATGATTCACTGGATACAAGGAATGAAGGAGAGGGAGGGCAAAGTGACTCAGGAGTCTCTGACTCAGAAGGCTGGGGTGGCGGAGGGTATTACTCAGGATAGCGAATACAGGAGGCTGTGCAGGTTTGAGGGGAAGACCCAGGCATGCTCACTTGAATGGGCGTGTTGTATGGGCCTGGGCACTGTCCCCCAGATGCCCAGTGAGCAGCCAGCTCCACAGGAGAGCCATCAGGACCAGAGATTGGGGTAAGGACGTGGGATTTATGTCCTGGAGCCACCGTGATAAATTACCACAAACTGGGTAGCTTAAAACAGAACATTTATTCTCTCACAGTTTTGGAGTCTAGAAGTTCAAAATCAAAGCATTAGCAGGGTTGGTTTTTTCTTGTGAACCCTGAGGAAGAGGGTCATGCCTCTTTCTTTTCTAAGGTTGTGGCCATTCTTGGTGTTCCTTTGACGGAAGAAGGATTACTCCAATGTCTGCCACTGTCTGTATATGTCATCCTCCTCCACTCTTGTAAGAACAGGCTTTCTTACAAGGCCATCTGTCTCTGGATTTAGGGCACACTTGAATCCGGAGGATCTCATCTTAACTAATTACATCTGTAGAGACCCTGTCTCCAAATGTCATATTCAGGGTTCTGGGTGGGCATGAATTTTGGGGAACACTATTCCGTCCAGTAGAGATATTATTGTCCACAGGCAAATGGAAAGGCCAGCTTGTACACATGAGAAAGCCAGAGAGAGAGAGAGAGAGAGAGAGAGAGAGAGAGAGAGAAACAGAGATGCAGAAGGACAGAAGAGCCAGGAGTGGAGGAGGCAGCCAAATGGGGAGGAGGTGGGAGGTCAATTGCAGGTGTCAGCTTGACTGGATTGAGGGATGCCTAGATGGCTGGTGAAGAATTGTTTCTGGATGCCTGTGAGGCTATTTCCAGATAAGACTGGCACGTGGGTCAGTGAACAGAGGGAGGAGGACTAGCCCTCAGTGTGGGTAGGTACCATCCAATCTGCTGGGGGCTCAGTTGAGAAAAACAGGAGAAAGAAGGGAATGATTCATTTCCTCCCCCCCGCCTCCCTCCCTCTCTCTCTTTCTCTCTCTCTCTCTCTCTCTCTTCCCTTTCCCCTCCAGAGCAAGATGACTTTTTCCTCCTGCGTTTAGACATTGGACTTCAGGTTCTATAGCTGTCAGACTCTAGGACTTAGTACACCAGCCTCTCATGGGCTCCTGGGTCTTCGGCCTTGGACTGGGGGCTGCATGGTCAACCTGCCTGGTTCTGAGGTTTTGAACTTGGACTGAGCCATACTACTGGCTTCTCTGGTTCTCCAGCTTGCAGATGGCCTAGCATGGGACTCCTCCACTTCTGCGATCATGTAAGCCAATTCCCTGTAATACATCCTATTGATTGTCTCTCTGGAGAACCTCGACTATTACAGGAGGCAAAACAGAACTGAGACATGTCCTGAGAACAGGAGAAAATGGCACAGAAGCCAAAGAAGTGTGGGGTTTCCAAGGGGAAGAAGTAAATGTTGCAGAAAAGCCAAGCAACAAAAACCAAGCAACCCAAACCAATCACCCCGTTGGGTTTGGCGATTAAAAGCTCATTACTGACCTTCATTGCATGGTTTCAGGGGAGCGATGGGGCAGAAGTCTGACGGCCATGGGCTGAAGAAGAGAAGGGTGGCAAGGGGGTGGGGCAAGGGCAAACACTGCTCTGATAAATTTTTTTTGTGATGAGGGGCAGGAAAGGTAGACTCCAGAAGGGGTGCCAGGCAGGGGGAGGTTTCTTATATATTTACTGTTTTGAAAATGAGAGGCACTTAACCACAGTAAAATGCTGAAATAAAAGTGCCCAGAGTAAAATATAGATTTCATATGTAAATGAAGGGGAAATTGATGAAATAGGAAACCTGAAAGGGTAAGAATTAGGGCAGTTTGGGCACCAAGGCTTAGACAAAAAGGAGAGGGAGTATGGCATAATGATATATTCAGTTGTTATCCCCAGTGCCTGGTACAGAGTCTCTAAAACCCTTGGGATTTCCTGAGTGACAGGAGTGTCTTTTGTTATTAATAATAAGTCCCTTTTGATCATTCCTGAGTTTATGCCAATGAGGTGACTTACATAGGGGACCCAGATAGCTTCAGGATGGAGATAGTTCTCAGAAAGACCAAATGACTAGAAGTTAAAACTTGCAGGCCAGGCACGGTGGCTCACACTTGTAATCCCAGCATTTTGGGAGGCTGAAGTGGGTGGATCACCTGAGGTCAGGAGTTCAAGACTGGCTTGGTCAACATGGTGAAACCCATCTCTACTAAAAATATAAAAATCAGCTGGGCATAATCCCAGCTACTCAGGAGGCTGAGGCAGGAGAATTGCTTGAACCTGGGAGGCAGAGGTTGCAGTGAGCCTAGATCACACCACTGTACTTCAGCCTGGGTGACAGAGTGAGACCCCATCTCAAAAACAAAACAAACTTTCATTCCTTCCCACTAACCTCTGGGAAGAAGCATCAGGTCCTGGGGGTTAAGCTCTATAAAACCTGTTGAAGGACAAGATGTGGTACACTTCCAGATAGCTGAAACTGTGCAGGTACTAGGATGGTGGAGTGCCCAGAGACAGCATGGAAGCTCCATGTCCTGCATCCCTAATGCCTTACTCTGTACATCTTTTCTATCTGCTATTCCTGAGTAAACAGTAAACCTAAGTGTTTTCCCTGAGTTCTGTTGACTATTTTAGTAAATTATCAAACACAAGGAGGAGATCGGGAACTCCCCCTGACTTATAGCTGGTCACTCAGCCTCCTGAGTCCCTGGGAGTACAGGTCTGGACTCCTGATTGGCATCTGGAGTCTTGTGAGACTGAGCTCTGAACTCATGGGATCTGATGCTAACTCTGGGTAGATAGTGTCAGAATTGAATGAAATTGTAGGACTCCTAGCTGGTGTTTGGAGAATTGGAGACTTGTTTGGAGTAGGAAAAGACTCATACATCTGTTAGAGGGTAAAGAGAAACTGTGCCGTTCTCTAGGCAGAGAATTCCTGGAGACAAAACGAATTCTGGAAGGAAGGATGAACACAGTTTAAGAGTGAGAGGACTTGCTGGTGTTTAACTTGACAGCCTCAATCATACTGATAAGAACAATGTCAGCACTGTTATTCATACTTGCTGTGAAGAGGGGCCAGACCAAGTGCTGAGGCTGATAAGAGGAAGCCAGCCGGGCTTCTGTGCAGAACTGCAGAGGCCCTGCTGTGGTTGGAGACCACAAATTTGTAGTCACACCCACCTGCATTTTCTCCAGCTGGGCTGCTGTTAGAAGGAAGTGTTGCAAGGTCCAACATTTGCACCCCTAAACCGCCACACAAGTACAGACTGGTTAATGTGTTTCTTTAGTGGGAGCCTGTGTGAGACAGACCTCAGAGCGTCTGCCAAGCTAAGTGAGTGGTCTAGTCACAATGGTGCACGGAAGTTCAGGCTTCCTCATACCCCCTCTGTTTCAAACACATAAAAATGAGATCTAGAATATCAGAAGAGAAACCCACTAAGACACAGGTGTTCTCATAAACAAGCTAAATATCTCCAAAAGCCAGAAGCAGATACAAACCAAAGCAGTGGGTGGAATTGAAGCCTTCAGCCTGCAGGGTTCCGGGCCAGAATCAGGCTGCTGAGAGGTCAGCTGTTTAAATAACAGAGACTCAACGTGTTCCTGCTTAAGGCTGAGAGGGAATCAGGCCTGATGCCACTCAAGAGGCAGCTGAAAAAAATGGCACCTGCCCAAGTCTGGGGATGTTTTATGGAAAACAGAAGAAAAGATTCAGCTTCAGTTCCAGGATCTGTGTCCACCACCTGCTGACCTGGACACTGGATCTGCCACATCCCCAAATCCCAGGGCATGGAGAAAAATCCCACCCAAATGACCATAGATGGGGTCATGGTCCTGAGGTGAGGCCAAACTTGCTGAACAGAGATGAAGACAGTAGCAGATGGGAGACCATAGTACATTGAGCAATATCAAGGGGACCAGAGTGGGGAAGGCAGAGAAAATTCAGGGCAGTTTCAGAAGAGGAGGTGGGGGAACAGCCAAGGATACATCATGCTGGCCCCTGAAGACAGCTGTGCTTGGGATTGGGCTCCCAATACAATGAACGAACAGCAGAACTTTTTTTTTTTTTTTTTTAAGGAGGAATGCACATCTAGACAAGAAAACAAGATGAAGTGAATGCAGTGGTTTAAAGGTGGTTTCTTTGGGCTCTCCAAGTTGAAATTTAATTCTCAATGTTGCAGGTGGGGTCTGGTGGGAAGCATTTGGATCGTGGGGGTAGATCCTTCATGAATGGCTTGGTGCCATTCTCCCTGGAGGGAGCAAGTGAGTTTGCACCCTTAGTTTCTGCGAAAACTAGACATGGCTGTTGAACAGAGCCTGGCAACTCTTCCTTCCATTCTCTTGCTTCCTCTCTCACCATGTGGTCACTGCACACTAGCTACTCTTCATCCTCTGTCATGAGTGGAAGCAACCTGAGGTCCTCATCAGACGTAGATGCTGGCACCATGCTTCTTGTACAGCCTGCAGAGCCGTGAGCCAAATAAACCTCTTTTCTTTATAAATTGTCAAGCCTACGGTATTCCTTTAGAGCAACACAAGTGGACTAAGCCTATTAATATAAGAAAATTATAAAGCCAGATTATCCAGGAAGATTTTGAAAATGGACAATGAAGAAATATAATTCCTACTAAATATTAAAACATAAAGTCATAATAAACAAAATAATGTCATGTTAAAACATTATTAGGCCAGGTGTGGTGGCTCAAGCCCATAATTCCAGCACTTTGAGAGGCTGAGGTGGGTGGATCACCTGAGGTTAGGAGTTCGAAACCACCCTGGCCAACATGGTGAAACTCCATCTCTACTAAAAATACAAAAATTAGCCCAGCATGGTGGCAGGCACCTGTAATCCCAGCTACTCAGGAGGCTGAGGCTGGAGAATTGCAGGAACCCAGGAGGCAGAGGTTGCAGTGAGCCAAGATTGTGCCATTGCACTTCAGCCTGGATAACAAGATTGAAACTCCGTCTCAAAAAAAAAAAAAACTGTTAAGCAGACAGATCAAGGTAACAGGCCTAAAATTCCAGAAATAGATCTAAATGGATTTCGTAGAGGATGAAGTGGCATTTCAAGCCTGGGGTAAAAAAAAAATACATATTTGCAATACCCCAGGCAATCACTAGTATAGTATTAAAAGCAAATCTCATTATGTCACACTTTTCTTAAAGTGATTTACAGTTGCTTTTGGGGTAAAACCCAAAGTTCTTGGCATGTAATGTGAAGCCCCCCCCTGCCCCGCATCATCAAGAGCCTAACTACATTTACAACTTCTTCTTCTACACATTATCTAACCACAAAGAGTTATAAAACACACAATACAAGACCTTCAATAAAACTATACACATATTTTTTCTTAATAAACACTTTTGTACCCCTTTGAACTAGATGAAGAATTACTTAGAAAAATAGTCTTATTATTTGACACAGGATAGACAGAGGCTCACTTTACCAAAATACAAAGAAGTAGCGACATTCCAAAGAGTAACAAGCCAAAAAAAAAAAAAATCAATAGTTTACAAAAAAGGAAATCCAACTGGCTTTTAAGTACATAAAATGACATTCAAAAGAAATGAAAACACTTTGAGGTGACATTTTTTACCCACCAGATTAGCCAAAATCAAATGATTGGATGACGTGCCATATTGGTAAGCTTGCCAGGTATTTGCCTATTGTGCTGTCAAGTCCGTTCTCAGCTCTTTTCCACCATGCTGGTTTTACCATGCACCCTATCACCAAGAAGCATCTGGAAGAACGGCCTTGCTGAAAGTTCAATCATTCTCCAGCTGTGAGACCACACACCGTCAGGCGGGTATGCTCTCTTAATAGGAGGCAGCAGGTACCTTGAACCAGAGATCAATATATAATATAATTTCTTAATACCTGGGCACAGGAGCAAAGTGATGGAAGAGTGACTCCTCTCTATATACCTAACGGCCAATCACAGAATTTTTACTTCCCAGCCTTGCAACCTTCGGTTCTGCCCAATTAGAAGTATTGATTTCCAAAAGAGAAATGTACTCACCAGAGACACAGCAATGGTGTCACAGAATTGGAAGCTGAGACCACTGTTGGACTGCTCTGGGCGGCTCATGCCACCAAACCAATGGGCAGAGAAAGACTGCACAAAGAGCACCATATTGGCTGAGGAGAATAATCTCAATTTCCTGGAGAAAATTGACTTTCTGATATACGATAGGGCAGGGAAGTCTACATCTAAAACTGAAGAGATTCTCAGCAGTGCCTCTTAGCATTTCATGACCAATAGTAAAAGGCAATGGAAGGCACTGCAGACCTGAAGGAGAAATCGAATAAAAAGATAGGATTATTAAGAAATCAGACCCTTTGAAAATAAAGATTTGAATCACTCCGCCCAGTAAGAATTTCCAAACAGCCAAGTGCTCGTAGAAGTCAAGGGGATTACGCAATGAAGGGTGGAAGAAGAGAGCGATAAATGTCACCTTCAACCTCATGGCCAGTGGCAGACATGAGGATTGAACAGCTATACCTGCTTTTTAGACATGTATTAACCTATTTTTTTCTTCTTCTTTCTCATTCCCTGACAATTTTGCATGAAAGATGTTCACAGTAATTACACTTACAACTGGAAGAATGACATCCACGCCTGAGACCCTGGACTATCAAGGTGCACATAGTGAGAGGGGGGCTTTACTCACTTCCTTTTGGGGTCTGGGCTAAAGTATCAGAGTTGGAACAAAGGACAGTTGCATTCTGGAGGTTGAAGCACAAAATTGTTGTTGTCTGGCAGTTAAATATGAAGCTGAGAGCCACAAGGTTAGATAGACAGTGCCATACTTTCATTTCTGATTTGTTGTTGTTGTTCCCAGATCCATTCTCTGTTCTGGTCTGCGTCATGAGAAAATGCATTTATTTCCCAAGCTAAATTCAGGTGGTTTGCAGGAATGGGAAATATTAGTAGAAAACAGGAGGATAGAGGCCAGGGCACTCCTTCTGCCCACTTTGCTTCAGGTGGTATCTCCATCAGCAGCTACTTCTCCTCTGCTCCCTCCTGACAGGTCCCCACTCCATCACCAGCTTTTGCCAAGCAGGCCTGCTGGGTCCTGGCTTCGTCAATGGCCCTGGCTCCTGGACCCCATGATGTTGCCATGTGGTTCTGTAGCTGCTGTTGCCTTTGCCCTGGGCTGCTTCACCATCATTCCACGTTAACTTCTCCAGTTTTCCCATCCTGGGTACTCATTTCCCATTTTATGTCCCCCTCTGTTCAAAATCCCCAGAGATGTCTCTTTTTCTTGACTGGCCCCTGGCTATGGTAAGGAAATGGGAAAACCAGCAAGTAGGAGTATGAATTAGGACAGCTTTGCTGGTGGGAGTGTAAACTGGCAAGACTATGCTGAAAAATTAGGCAATCTCTATATATCTATTAGAATTACAAAAGCAGAAGCCATTTGTCTCAGCAATTCCATTTGCAGAAATTTCTTCTGTAGATATACTTGCACATGATTAAATAATGTTTGTATAAGATTATTTGTTGTAGCATTGTTTGTAAAAGTAAAACATTGGAAACCACCTAAAAGTCCTCTGATGGGAGATAGGTTAAACTAATAAGGAAACATTAACAAACTAATATGCAGTCATTGAAAAGAATGAGGAAGCTCTTTATTCACAGTTAAAGATAAATTGCTAAGAAATGAAAAAACAAGGTACTTAGAAGTGCACATACTGCCACCATAAAAGAAATGACTATACAGAATATATTTACTTATATTCACAATGATTATTTGCAGTGAGAAACTATTAATATTGGCTACCTCTGGAGAGAAAGACTGGGAAGACGGAAAAAAAGAGATGAGAGGAAAATCCATCACTGTTTACTCTTTAGTATACTTAGAATTTGATAATATATGAGGAATTACATATTTAAAAAATAAATTTTAGATTTTGTTAAAATGCAGCTCTATGCTGCTTACAAGAGACATGTGGAACACACACACACATGCAGAGAGAGATTGAGATTGGAAATAAATGAGTGGAAAATATATTCTTTGAGAAACTAAGTAGAAAGCAACAGAGTTCTGGGAGTGATATTTAAATCAGACAAAATTAAAAATAAAGCAAAAGCATCAACAGGGACAAAGAATGACATTATATACAACTTAATACAAAAAGCCTACCAGTCACAGGATAAAGAAAATGTGGTACAGATACACCATGGACTACTATGTGGCTGTAAAAAGGAATGAGATCATGTCCTTTGCAGGGACACAGATGGAGCTGGAAGCCATTGTCCCCACTAAACCAATGCAGGAACAGAGAACCAAACACTGCATGTTCTCACTTATATGTGGGAGCTGAACAATGAGAACACATGGACACATGGAAGGGGAACAACACCCACTGGAGCCTGCTGTTGGGGGAGTGGTGTGAGGAGGGAGAGCAACAGGAAGAATAGCTAGTGGATGCTGGGCTTAACATCTAGGTGATGGGATGATCTGTGCAGTAAACCACCATGGCACACATTTACCTGTGTAACAAACTGGCACATCCTGCACGTGTACCCTGGGACTTAAAAGTTGAAGGAAAAAAGAAAATCTACCAGACACAAATATGTATATATGTAACAACAAAGTCTCAAATATACAAAACAAACAAAAAAATCACAGAGAAGAAACTGATTATGCCAATAAAAAATCAGTAAGGGCAGAAGATTAGAACAATAAAATCAAGTCCTGTCTAATAGACACATGTAGAATCTTTCCCCAACAAATGCAGACTGTACATCCTTTTCAGACACACACAGAACATACACAAAAACTGACCCAGGTCCTTAGGAGATGGAAGACATCTCAACACATTTCGAAAAGTCCAGCCATGCAGACCACATTCCCTGACCATGTGTTGACCAGAAATCAATAATAAAAAGATTGTTTTATAATGTTTGGAAACTTGAAAATTCACTTCTAAGTAATTCATGAACTTAAGTGGGATCATGGTGGAAATCGTTAGATATTGGAATTTGCCAATACTGGAAATACTATATATCAAAATTTGTGGAATGACTGTTTAGTAGGAAATTGATAACTCAATACATCTATTTAAAAATCAAGAAAGATTAAAAATAAGTTAATAAATCATTCATCTGTCAAAGCTAATAAATTTAGAGAAAATGGAAGAAAGGACTCTGGGTTAGGGTGTTTAAACACACACATCTAATTTCTCTCCCTACAGAAACTTCACTTTATAAAACTGTAGTAAAAGGATTTTTTTTTTTCCAGACAGGGTCTTGCTCTTTGGCCCAGGCTAGAGTGCAGAGGCATGATTGTGGCTTACTACAGTCTACCTCCCAGGCTCAAGCCATCCTCTTGCCTCAGCCAAAAGGATTCCTTAAAAGGACAAAAAGCTCAGATGTGATGATTTGCACTTGTAATCCCAGTTACTCTTTAGGGTGAGACAGAATGATACCTTGAGCCCAGTAGTTCAAGACCAGCCTGGGAAACATAGCAAGACCTCACCTGTTTTGTCTTTGTTTTTATTTTTGTTTTTAGACAGAAAGGTACAAGCACAGAGAGGACAGAGGAGGAAACAGCAATAAGACATGGAATCTGGAATGCAGATGGAGGAATCATAACTAACTCTGCAGACCTGCGATAGGCACATCCTAAACCCGCAGTGGGAAGAACTGGGAACAAACCTGGTTGACATGGTGGCAACTCTATAGGGCTAAGATGCTGGCCGTACCAAATACTTCCAGATGGGAAAGTAAGTGGGTGCTGCATAAAGCAAGATTTAGTGAAAGCTGTTTGAGAAACAGTAAATCCTTAGAGTCCCCCTGGTATTCCACACTGCATATAACCATCCTCTCCCACCCTGGCAAGGAACCTCTACACTGGCAGCCACCAGACAGAGATGAAAATACAGGTGTCCTGCTCCAAACAGGGAGATCGTGTGTCATATGCAACTTGATTGAGACAGGAGATCATAAGACTTTCCTCCATGTAATATGATAGCCCAGAGGTAAGACCCAAAGAGACTGACATCAGGGGTTTCCCCAATAAACAGCCCACTGAGATCACTCCACGGTGAAGTCAAGAGGTGACCAGCCTTCCTCATTCTCTCAGTGCTTCCAACCTCCTTTCTAATCTACTTTTCACTACAGAAGCTTGGTAGCCAAGGATCATTTTCTCCAGACAGGGCTCTTATACATTCTCAAGAAATCTGAAGCCACAGTGTGACTCGAAGACCCTATTCAGCATCTCTTCTCTGGCTATGGAAATATTGCTCTTTCTTTGCACAGCTAGGTTTGGGCTGGCTCCCCAATATTTCAAAACTGATATCCAAAACATACTTAACACATATGTAGGTGGTCAAACTATAATGAAATGGGTGGTGCATCTCTGGGAGATGGACACATTAAATGGGGTCAGTGCATGCCGGGGAGAGCTGTGTGGGCCACCTTCCATTTGCACTCTCACTGGAATCCCTTCTCGGCCCTTCACTGCCCTGCTCTGACTCCTGGGGCGGCCGATCCCTACAGACTGCATCATGAGGGCACTCTTGCCCTCTGGGTTTGAATTATTTGGGGTTTGACCAATGGGAAATAATAGCAAAAAATTCAAAAATGGAAGCCTGGAGAAGACAGATGTCGAGATATTTATTCCCCCACACCCTCCTACTTTGGCATATTTCTAACATAAAGTACATCTGCCTAGACGATCATTCGCCCAGCATGGCCCCTTTTCAGCTCCAAGTCTTGTCCCCACTAACATCATCTCCTGCCTTGCTCTTACAAGTGGAATTGGATCAGTAGGGGAAAATGGTATTATGCAAAAAATGTTCTGGGGCAATTGGTGATCTTCATGAAAAATACAAGATAATTAGATTCCTACATCATACCACACACAAAAATCAATTCCAGGTTAATTAAAAACCCAAATTAAGGTCGAGGGACCTATAAAACTTAATGAAGAAAATATAGAATAACATTTGTAACCTCTGGAGAGTAAGAATATTTCCCTTAGAAAAAAGAAAGAAAAAAGAGGGGAAATCATTAAAGTATATTTTATGGAATTAAAATAGAAATCTTGTGTTCACCAGAAGACACATAAACAGTTAACAATGTACAGCCTGGGAAATTATATTTGCAGCACTTTAATAAAGGATGATGTCCAAAACTTTAAAAGGATTTCTATAAATGAATAAGAAGAAGACTAAGATCAATAGAAAAGTCGGCAAAGTATACAAAGAGGCAAACCACAGAAGAGGAAAACTGAAAATAAGCATGTGGAAAACACACCCAGCAGCACTGATAATTAGGGAAATGCAAATTAAAACAACAGATATCATCAGACGGGTGAAAAAACGTTGATGTGGCAACACCACTGGTAGGTAAGGATGTGGAGAAAGGAGACCTCACATGTGTACGGGGAGCTACGAGCACTTGGCAGCAGTAGACCCAAAAATTCTACTTCTAAATGCAGAAAAAAAATCTTCCATTTGTATGCTAAAGACAGGTACTTTTTTTTTTTTTTTTTTTGAGATGGAGTTACACTCTTGTTGCCTAGACTGAAGTACAGTAGCAAGATCTCGGCTCACCGCAACCTTCGCCCTCTGGGTTCAAGTGATTCTCCTGCCTCAGCCTCCTGAGCAGCTGGGATTACAGGCATGCACCACCATGCCTGGCTAATTTTGTATTTTTAGTAGGTTTCTCCATATTAGTCAGACTGATCTCAAACTCCTGACTTCAAGTGATCCGCCTGCCTCAGCCTCCCAAGTGCTGGGATTACAGGCATGAGCCACAGTGCCCTGCCTACTTTTTTTTCTTTTTTAGATGGAGTCTCACTGTGTCACCCAAGTTGCAGTGTAGCGGCATGATCTTGGCTCACGGCAATCTCCTTCTCCTGGGTTCTAGTGATTCTCCTGCCTCAGCCTCTCGAGTAGCTGGGATTACAGCTGTGCACCACCATACCCAGCTAATGTTTGTATTTTTAGTAGAGACAGGTTTCACCATGTTAGCCAGGCTGGTCTCGAACTCGTGACCTCAAGTGATCTGCGGCTCTCAGTCTCCCAAAGTGCTGGGATTATAGGTGTGAGCCACTGTGCCTGCCCAGTACTAGAATATTTATTGCAGTACTTTGTAAAAGGCAAGAAAAAAAAAGAAACAGTATAAATATCAATCAAATGGTGAGTGGATAAATTATAATGTATTTATAAAATGGAATACTATACAGCCGTATAGTAAAAAATAAAACAACATGGAGAAATCTCCAAGAGCAAAGATTAGATAAGAAAGCAAGCTATGGAAGGAATTGTAACATGTATATACAGTTCAGAAATGTGTGGAATAATGCTGTATTTTTAAAAGAGATATACAAATATAGTAATAGTATAAAGAATGCATTAGTTTGAAAATATCAAATTTGGGATAATGGGTGCCTCTGGGGAGGAGAGGCAGGAAAGGAGGAAGGAGCAAGAGAGAAGGTTCAGGATATGATGTGAGGGCTTCCAAACACATATCAGGTGTATTGCTAAGATTTTATGGCAAGAATTAAAAGGCTTTTGGCCAGGCGAGGTGGTTCACATCAGTAATCCCAGCACTTTGGGAGGCCAAGGCAGATGGACCAATTGAGATCAGGAGTTTGAGAGCAACCAGGCGAACGTTGTGAAACCCCATCTCTACTAAAAATACAGAAACCAATTAGCCGGGTGGGGTGGTACAGGCCTGTAGTTCCAGCTACTCGGGAGGCTGAAGCAGGAGAATTGCTTGAACCCAGGAGGCAGAGGTTGAAGTGAGCTGAGATCCTGCCTGTGCACTCCAGCCTGGACAAGAGAGACTCTGTCTCAAAAAAATAAATAAATTAATTAAATAAAATAATTAAAAGGCTTTTGATGGAGGTGGAAATGGGTACATAAGTGTTTGTTATATTGTTCTTCGCACTTTTCTGTATGTTACAAAATTTCTTAATAAAAATGTTTAAACCTGTAATGATCTTAAAGGGTATTAATAGACACGCAGCACCAAAGTGGTGAGAATAGGACCTCTGCTCTAAGCTGTGTTAGCCAGATGCTATATGAAGTACTAGCTGCCTACCTGGACACAAACAGATGTTTGACTAGTAACCACCGGCTGAGACCTGTCGGAAGACACAAACTAGGCCAGAAAAGAAACAGAATTCACCTGGGATGTTTAGCCTGGAGTCAAAGACCTTCTGAAATTTTACAAGCAGTGGGACATGCCAGCAGCTTGTAGAACATCATCCTGGAGAGTTCTATAAAGGGCGTAAGTTCAGAAGAGACCCCTTTGTGTTCCATAAAGACTCTAAGTTCAGAAGACACACAAATGCTGTCCAGGTCCCAGCCTCATCCTGGTTGTAGGGCACCTCTAGAGATACAAATTCATCATGAAAAGATTAACTTCCCTGTTCACTGAGGTAGACACTGACCTAAAAATGCCCAGCCCTTTCTCAAAGATCCAGATACCTTGTCTGCCATCTGAACCCTGAACCACATCCTCTGATATGGGCTGACCTCGGGCTGACTTCTGGAGGCTGGAAGGTGAAGCAGCCCCATAGCTAACTCAGTGATCTTGTGTTCTTTCAGATGCCTCGAAGACTTGGTCTTGGTCTGAACCCCAGAATGCTGTGTCTAAGTGCCTAGGAGTAGCAATCTATTTACATTCACTGCAGTGAACCAATAAATGGGCAAAGAGCTCAAGTGTGGCTCTCAGTACAGCTTCTCTCTAACATGAACAGTCAACAACAAGCTCCCCATCATTTATATTCCATTAAACATTGCAAATTGGAGTCCAAGGAGGAAGCTAATTTCCAATCAAACAGAAGAACTGGGGGCCTGAAATCTGTTCTCCAGTTTTTGCCCAGATGGCCACATAGGCCCACAAGCACAGGCCAGCTCACCCACTTCAAAACATGGCAGAGCAAAATACATGGAAATAAACAAGTGACTAGATCCTGTGTCACAGGCTCTTTTGCTTTTGTCATAGACATCCATTCTTAACACAACTCAAGGGGCTCTAGTATTTTGTGGAAAGGGTACAGGTGGCTAAAATGGGTTCGGTTCCTGACTTGGGTCCTCTTGCCCCAAATACCCAGGCATTCTCTTAGCACATGACGCTAAAGCCTTGCATTTGAGCCGAACTTACACTCTGCCAAATGAGAGCACGACATCCACATTTTGGACCAATTTATTGCACTTGAATATAAAGTGTCTCATTAATCTCTTCCATCTGTTGTTTATGTGCATGCACAATTTAATGGGAAATATAAAGGACTGACACAGGATTTACTCCTTGGGCCTCTGAGTACAGGTTTAATTTGTAAGTAGTTGCTATTACTGCAAATGGGACACAGATAGGTAAGAACTGGCTTTGCTGCAGTTACAAAGATGTTTGTGAGAACTTCCCAGTCTGTCCGGGCAGCGTTCCTGTGGCCAGCACCATGCAGATGCTCCTGTGTCATACTGCCCAGCTATCATCAGAAGTCAAAGGCAGAATAGGATTTCCAGGGCAAGCAGCTGCCAACTCTGTTATTCAGGAGCTTTTCCTCTTCCTACTGCCACTGCTTTCAGATCAATTCATTGCTCAGTGTACCCGCCACCAGGCTCCAGAGAGGACAGACAAAAGTCATTGTCAGTTAGTTTCACCACTTGGAAATAGTGCAATTGAAAGTGCTTGTGTGAGAAGATGCTGACATGAAATTGGCTACCCTGAGGGTCAGGGATTACTGACAGTACAGTCTTCCAGTTCCCACATCACCAAGGATAATTTGCATCGTTGAGGGAAAATTAACACCTCATGAAAAGCCAGTCTGAAAAAACACCACGTATAATTAGATGAGGATAACTATGTGTTTATCAATTCAACAAACATGTGAGAGCCTGATATGTGACGTGCTTTGTGCTAGATGCTGGGCATTCGATGGTAAATAAAGCAGACACAATCCTCACTTGTCTAAATTATTCAGTGCTGTTACGGGGTTGAGTCGTGTTCCCCAGAAATTCATATGTTGCCATCCTAACCCACAGTATCTCAGAAGGTGATCCTTATTTGGAGATATCAACTTTAGAAAGGTAATTAAGTTAAAATGTGGTCATTAGAGTAGACCCTAATCTTACATGACTAGTGTTCTTATAAAAGGAAGAAATTTGGAGACATACCCATATACAGGGAAAACACTACATGAAGATGAAGTCAGAGACTGGGGTATTACTTCTATAACCAAAGGAACATCGCAGATTGCCAGAAAACACTACAAGCCAGGGGAGGGGCCTGGAGGAGATTCTCACTCACTGCCCTCAGAAAGAGTAAACCCTGCCGATTTGTCCTGTAAACCCTTCCCCAAAGTTTATGGAACCTTTCCAAAATGTCTCTAGGGGATCCAGGATTATCCTGCCACTTCATTGTCTCAAAAAATGCTGGGAAATGCTGGCTGGTTTCAAAGATACATTGTCTAAGTAAATATTTTTCACCAAATTTTTAATTCTATTTATGTTACTAGTGAATTCTGGGACCTTGGGCAAGTCTTGCCTCCTCACTGGACCTCAGTTCACCCAATTGCAAAGTGGGAGGTTAGTCTAGAGGGTATCTGGGCCTTCTCTTCATTGATTGCTTTACAACTTGCAGCTCATTTGTGCCAAACAGTCCATGACAGCCACAGCAATAGTTAAAATGTGAACGCTTACTTCTACCAACATTTGTTCTATGCAATCTTCCTAAATGAGTGCAGTTAGTCTGTGCAACACTTTTATAAGAAAAACAAAAGCAAGTAAGTCGATTATTCTGAAATTTCTCCATGTACCTGAATTCAGTGGAATAAAAGTGTTGTTTTCACTAGAAAGAAAGCCACTGTCTCAGGCAAAGTATGAGGTGGCCTCTAACTTTCAGAATGCCCAAGGGAGTTGCATGCTAGACGTAGGGCCTGCAGTTTGCTGCAGGAGCGAGCTATCTTACACAATGAATGGGCCCGTGTAGCCTATTAGATATCTCATAAACTGTCATACAGAGGACATTGATCAAAAAGCCATTGACAGAGAAGAGAATATAATGTGTGATGGAATCATTGCTAATGATTCTACTGAGCCCAGACACAAGGTTTCCTAAAATACATTTTCTATAGAAAATTGCTTCTCTCAAAAAGACTAAAGGCCAGTCCACTGTGGTGGCTTCCAGGTACTGCTAAGACAGTGCTTTTGTCTAGAAATGAGCAGCAGTGGAGTAGGTCTGCAACGTTTTGGAGGAAGAAGTCACCAGGGTCCATCTCTCATCCCACAGAGCTGGCCTATGTAACCAAGATGGCCAGGAACACGCCACAGCAGCTGCCTACTGCCAGCAAAGAATATATCAGCCCAGAAAGAAGACTTCTTGGATCTCTCTCTTGCTGAGATAAGGGAGATGTGGTGAAAATTGGGGACTGAGTTCAGCCTTTTAGGCACACATTTTTAACTCCCTCTTTGTGATAGGAGTACCTTAAAAAATTATACCAGCGAAAGCACTTTGAAAAGTAAATTAAAATATTTTTTACATTCTTATTAATGTTAAGACCAAAAATCCAGTGTACATTGTTTTATAAGAAAAGACAAATAGCTGATTACATTTGGATCAACTATTCATTGATAAATTCAGTATTATTTATTCACCTCTACTGACTAGTAAGTTTGTCTTAAATCCATCATTCTATAATCAGCTCCTGAGTAGGGTGGTAATCACAACCATTGATCCGTGGTTGATAGAGATGAAAGGAATCTTCTAGAATATCTGGTCTACTTTCTTTTTCTTTTTTTGACGGAGTCTTGCTCTTGTTGCTTCCCAGCTGGAGTACAATGGTGCAATCTCAGCTCACCGCAACCTCCACCTCCCGGGTTCAAGCTATTCTCCTGCCTCAGCCTCCCTAGTAGCTGGGATTACAAGCATACAGTGCCTGGCTAATTTTTTGTATTTTTAGTAGAGATGGGGTTTCTCCATGTTGGTCAGGCTGGTCTCGAACTCCCACCCTCAGGTGATCCGCCCAACTCAGCCTCCCAAAGTGCTGGGATTACAGTTGTGAGTCACCACACCTGGCCTAATTTCTTATCTTTACATTGAGGATTACTCAGTTGTGAAAAGAAACGAAGTGATGTTCCCAAGATTACAGTGGTCAGAGGCAGCGCTACAGGAAAAGCCACAGCTCCTGACCCCAGGTGGGTGAGGACTCTAAACTATAGCCCCACCACCTTCTAAAAGCCCTGACTCTTCCCTGTATGCCTCACCATGACTCTCCATCTGCCTGGTCCTTCACGTCTCTCTTTTATGCATGCAGGCTGGGGGCTGACCCTTCACAAAATGGAAGCATTTTGAGATTATATTTTCTAATCTAGAAACATCATTTTAAGTTTCTAGGTTTACAGCCAGATTTTCCCACTAAATAGTACAACTGGATAATTTGCATACCATTTGCCAGACTTTCTTCCATAATCTCCTTTCCCCTGTCCTTTATTTGGGTGGAAAATAAGTCAGAAAGAAGGAACAAAGAGGTTCTATATGCATAGAAAAATGCAGAATCCATCCCTGGCCATCAAGACCTGGCTGAAGCCCAGGAGAAAACGGAAAACAATTTTAAAGAAACAAACTCATCTAGAGGGAGTCCCAGGCTGACAGCACTTGTTCAGGGTGTGAACTGAAGATCTAGCCTTTGTGGGTAAATTGCTTAGGTCAATGAGGGATGATGGAAAATAATGTCACACTTCACTGTGATAATCCCAAACGGGGAGAGCTCTTAGGCATGGCCTGACACAACTTCTTGCACTGTATAGTAGAGCCTTAGCATTCTGATGTGCCATGTTTTCAGTTGCAGCTGTTGACACATGATCTCAAAACCCATGACACACTCATTTGTAATTTTGAGGAACTATAAGTATGAATCCGAGTTTTGAGCCAGCAGTGAAGGAGCAGGTCAGTTGGCTAAAGAGCTGGCCTTGCTAAATCCCCAACTCATATACTTCACTGAGGCCTTAATATATTTCTTCTGACCTCAATTTCTAACATTTAATTCTGTTATAAAAGTATCTGTATAAAAAAAAAGTATCTGTATGTGTGGAGATTTCCAAAGGTCTGGTAAGTATTTTTCACAAATATCAAAGATTTGTTCTATAAAACCTCTCACCATAGAATCCCTCAGAGATACTCATTCAGCCTCCAGTTGAAGACTGAAACAGTAAAATCTTTGACCCACTCACCTTGAAATTCTTTCATCATTCTCTTGGCAATTTACCTGCTGTCCCCTCTTGGTCCTCAGCTATATTCCTTCTCCTTTATTATTGCTATTTACCTCACTTGTCTAACCCAATAGTCTTTCACATTGCCACTGGAGGGTTCTTTCAGTGCTTCACAAATGTGGTGGAGGGTCTCAGCTTGCCACAGCAGAGATTCAGATGCATATGGCTTGTTGAGTTAGGTGGCATTCTGTACCATGGTATCCTCTAGTACTCACTGAGTTCCAACTAGTTAGAAGCACACTAGGAAAAAAGAACTGTAAGTATGTCTGCATAGGGAGGTTAGATAACTGCAGGCACAGCCAGAAGTTGGCAAGGAATTAACAGAAACTGACCTACAGGAGGGGACCATGGGCCACAGGGAGACCCCAGGCTTAGCAAAGGTAGCAGCAGGGGTAACTGCACTGACTCAGCAACAGGCCTAAGAGGTGGAGGGAAGTTGGCTGGGCATGGTGGCTCACGCTTGTAATCCTAGCACTTTGAGAGGCCGAGGCAGGTGGGTTACTTGAGGTCAGGAGTTCAAGACCAGCCTGGCCAATATGGTGAAACCCATCTCTATTAAAAACACAAAAATTAGCTGGGCATGGTGGCATGCGCCTGTGGTCCCTGCTACAGGAGGCTGAGGTGGGAGAATTGCTTGAACCCAGGAGGCAGAGGTTGCAGTGAGGCGAGACTGTGCCACTGCACTCTAGCCTGGGTGGCAGAGTGAAACTACATCTCAAAAAAAAAAAAAGTGGAGGGAACTGGCCCCTGGAACAACATATGAACTATTTCCGGAATCTGATTCCCAGCTCGGCATTCCCAATTGCTTTTGTAGAAGACAAAGACAGAAGTGCCATGCTTCTGTATATTTCATAGAATGGTAAGTAGCAATAGGGGCTCAGCAGCAGGAGAATCATTGAGCGGAGGTTCAGGTAAGGCAGCTCCGATGGTTACAGCAATGCACAAGCAAAGTGCCAAGCCCAGGGAGAACCATGGTGGGAGAGGCAGCCCACTGAGGAGGCCACAGGTGCCTGGGGAGAGCAGCCCTACAGAGCAGCAAGCCGTGGTTCTGGCAAGGGTGGCAAGAGAAGCCCAAGGGACATAGACCCCAGAGGCCAACACAGAGTAGTGGGACAAGAAGCTACCAGAGATCATCGCCTACATTAAAGACACCTCCAGGGAAGTCCCAGACATTCTACAGGAAGGAGAAGACCAACCTTGAAAGGCGCCTGGGGTTCTGCAGTTGAGAGGGTGGAAAAATCCATCATAATTGGGGCCTGGATAGTACTGTGATATGATCTCATTTTTCTTAACATTTGTAAGGTCAGGTAGCATTGAGTTTACCCACTCAGGAAATGGTTTGTAGACAGTTTCTCAACTATTCACAGAAAAGAAAGTCCCTTCATCTCTCTGTCAACCACTGTGTATGATTGCACAAACACAGCCATATAAAAGAAGTAAATCATAAAAAACAAGCAGGCATGTAAACCCTTATTGGGCACCATGGAAAATGTGGTTTGCTACAGGATAGTGGGGCTCAGAAATGATCCTACTAGGAGATACTTAAAACTGGGTCATGTGTGGGCTGCGTGCTGTTTTCAGTGTTTTCTCATTCAGAAGAGCAGCATTTTTGCGTACCTGTGAACTCAGACCCATCACACCTCTAGTTCACAAATCAAATCCCATGCACTCTGGAATGGACCTGTCTGTCAGTGATGTCAAAGATGTCCTTGAAGGCTTTCAACAAGGTGATGTCACCTTAGTGCTTTGGATTTAGCACATTTCCTTTCCATTGACTCAGCCCCTGACACTGTCCTGCATTCTATCATGAGGAAGCAGGGGGGCAGAGGCCAAGTCTAACTCTTCCTCCTCTGATTATTGAGGGGACTTTGTATGTGCCAATAAATAAATAAATAATAAATAAATAAATGCTGCTAGGCATAGCAGCACACACCTGTGGTCCTAGATCCTTTGGAGGCTGAGGAGGGAGGATCACTTGAGCCCAGGGATTTGAGGCTACAGTGAGCTATGATGGCACCACTACATTCCAGCCTGGGTGACAGAGTGAGACTCTGTCTATAAAAGGAAATTTTTATGAGTAAAAATAATAGTAACAATAAATGTTTATTGTTTAGAAAAAACTGAAGAGTACAGAAATGAATAAAAAAAAAAAAAGTCCTCTATTTTCCAATTACCCCATCCAAATGCAGATAATTCAGACCCTTAAGATAGACACTGTTAAGAGATTGGGATTGTGTGTTTTTATTTTTTAAGAATATACAAGAACTCCCCCCACCCTCAACACATGAAAAAAATGTAATCACACTAAACACATAGAGTGGGCATTGTTTTCCTTTTCTTTTTCTTTTTTTTTTTTTTTTTGAGACAGAGTCTGGCTCTGTCACCCAGACTGGAGTGCAGTGGCACAATCTCGGCTCACTGCAACCTCCACCTCCTGAGTTCAAGTGCTTCTCCCACCTCAGCCTTCTGAGTAGCTGGGACTACAGACGCCTGCCACTATGCCCGGCTAAATTTTGTATTTTTAGTAGAGATGGGGTTTCACCATGTTGGCCAGGCTGATCTGGACCTCCTTACCTCAGGTGATCTGCCCACCTCGGGCTCCCGAAGTGCTGAGATTACAGACACGAGCCACTGTACCTGGCCCATCCTACTGTTTTCAGTCAAAACTCTGTCTTGGACAGCTCTCCATGTCAGTATCTACAGAGTCTCTGTATTACATTTTTTAACAGCTGCATGGATATCCCATTCTATATGTGAACCATATTTATTTAACCTATCTTTTATTAATAGACATTTAATTTATTTTGAGTTATTTGCTATTACATGGAATGCTGCATTACATATCTTTTGCACAGTTATCCTTGGAGAGGTGTATAATTTATTTCTATAAAATAAATTTCCTGAAAAAAAATTGCTGGATCAAAGGTGTTTTAGTCCATTTGTACTTCTATAACAAAATACCTGAGACTGGGTGCTATGGTATGAATGTTTACTCCCCTCCAAAACTCACGTTGAAATATATTGCCAATGTAATTGTATTGGGAAGTAGAACTTTAATATCTTAATCACCTCTTAAAGGGTCCACCCTCATGGAGGGGGTTAATTTTTTTTTTTTAAACAGGGTCTTGCTGTGTTGCCCAGGCTGGAATGCAGTGATATGATCATGGCTTACTGCAGTCTCAACATCCTAGGCTCAATCAATCCTCTCACTTCAGCCTCCCAAGTAGCTGGTACTACAGGTGCTCACCATCATAACTGGCTAGTTACTTTATTTTTATAGAGACAGGGTCTTGCCATGTTGCCCAGGTTGGTCTCAAACTCCTGGGCTCAAGCAATCCTCCCACCTCAGCCTCCCAAAGTGCTGGGATTACCAGCATGAACCACTGCACATGGCCTCATATTTTAGTAAAAGGACTTTCAACAGTGGGCTCCTTCTCGGCTCTTTCACTCTTCTGCCACGTGAGGGACAGCGTTTCTCCATTCAGGAAGATGTAATGCTCCAGGCAACATCTTGGAAGCAAAAGCCAAGCCTTCACCACACCAAAACTGCCAGTGCCTTGATCTTGAACTTTCCAGCCTTCAGAACTGTGAGAAATAAACTTCTAATGTTTACAGATCACCCCGTCTGTGGTATTTTGTCATAGCAGCACAAAACAGACTGAGACACTGGGTAATTTATGCGTTAGAGAGAAGTATTTCTCACAGTTCTGGAGGTTAGGAAGTCCAAGATCAACACACTGGCAGATCAGACTTGGTGTCTGGTGAGGACTGCTCTCTGCTTCCAAGATGGTGCCTTCTTGCTGTGTTCTCACATGGTAGAAGGGGTGAACACTGTGTCGTCAGACAGCAGAAGAGACAGAAGGGCCAGGTGGCTCTCTGAAGCTTCTTTTATAGGGATACAAATTTCATTCAAAAGGTCAGAGCCCTTATGGCCTATTCACCTCTGAAAGGCTCCACCCCTTAATACTATCACATTAGGTCTTAGGTTCCAACATGGATTTTGGACAGACACAAACATTCAAACCATAGTAAAGGAGAGGTGTCTATTTTTTTATTATGATGAATACTTTCAAGAGGCTGTACCAGTCGGGCGTGGTGGCTCATGCCTGTAATCCCAGCACTTTGGGAGGCCGAAGCAGGCAGATCACAAAGTCAAGAGATGGAAACCATCCTGGCCAACATGGTGAAACCCTGTCTCTACTAAAAATGCCAAAAATTAGCTGGGCATGGTGGTGCGTGCCTGTAGTTCCGGCTGCTCGGGAGGCTGAGGCAAGAGAATCACTTGAACCCAGGAGGCGGGGGTTGCAGTGAGCTGAGATCATGCCACTGCACTCCAGCCTGGTGACAGAGTGAGACTCCATCTCAAAAAAAATAAAAAAGAGGCTGTACCAATTTATAGTCCCTATGAAGTCCCTATAAGGTGGCTTTTACAGATACAGAGAGTGTCATTATTGCGATAGTGATGTGTCCCAACCTTGCTTACATGGCTTAGCAGTAAAATCCTGTTCCCATCAAGACTGAAAGAACTCACTGGTATCTTGGCCTTTGGCAATTCAGCAGTTTTACCCAGCTGTGCCAGTTTATTTATGGACAAGGTGGTCTTCAGCAGTTATGGGGGTGGTGGTGTTTCAGAATGACAGAAGGTTGACACAGTGGGGTCCTCAGGGAGATAATTGAATCAACCTCCTCATGTGGCAGCTGAGCAAATGGAGCTGTGGGTGGATGCTGTCTCTGGGTGCATGTCACCCTGTCCCCATCCTCCTGCAACGTGGGTGTGCACCAGTCATGCTCAGAATTTCTGGGTCTTTCCAGTGAAACCTCAGTGGGGTAAAACATGCTCTCAGAGGTGCAGCTGCTACTAAGGGGTTGAGAGATGTTCTCAAAATGTACACCATCCCCAGCTGGATGTGTAGTACCTGTCTAGGATGATCAAAATGATAAGAGTATATTTGTTGAACAACAGAATGAAGTAGAAACTACCTTCGATGGCATGACTCACTCTTCAGCATGTGATCTACGGGGAGTATCCTTCTCCCATCCAAACCTTCCTGCTTCAGCTCTTCAGGTCAGAACTTCTTCCCTTTCAAAAGACCCTTGCAGAAGTAGGAGAGAGTAAACATCTACCCATGTTTTCAACTACCAGTTTTTCCAGCTCTCTTACTTCTCAACAAAGCAGGAAGCCTGGTGTCTCTGTGTGGTCAGATTGTGGAGGAGGAACAGCTACACCCAGCCCCTGTCTAGGAAGAGTCTGAAGGGGGCATCGAGCTCTGACTATGGGTACACATAGGTGTGGGGATGGACATGTAACTTGATTTGAGCTCACAGTGGGTGTAGTTCCAAGCTGTGTCCACAGTGTAGCCTATCAGTAAGCTGATATTTTCATCTGAGCCCTGTTTCTATTTCTTGGTTGATGCAGAACTCACAGGAAGAAAAGGGTTTTATTTATTGGCTCTCTTTAATCCACAACATCCTCCCTCAAAGACTGTGGGCCCAAAAACTCAGGAAATAAGTGCTCCATGGTTTTCTACATGCAGAAGTGCTGGGCCACAGATACCCCATTCTCTTTAACTTTAAGGAGGAAGCATCAGGTTGAATTGGGTCTCTCAAGTATACTCAGATAGGTTCTACCCCTGTCACCCAGACTGATAGGATTAGGAGCTAGGAGCATCCTGGAACAAATGTAGGCCCATTAACACGGTGGGCAGAAGTGCCAGCAAAGACAAACTGTAAATAAAAATTATGAGACCAAATACATACACACACACACACACGCACGTGCGCACACACACACACACTCTTGTGGCGGTGGGAGAAAGACAGAGAAATTAGAAAAGAAAAAATATACAATTGAGTCATATGTTTTGAATTGTTAGGAATGTTCCTGGTATATCCTGGTGGTGGGGGAGATCAAAAAACAAATTAGACTAATGGGTTTACTTCAATTATATTTGGGTAAAAACAAGCCAAAAAAGAATCTATCTATATGTAAATATGCATTTTTACCTGTTTGAAAGAACAAGGGAAAAATGTGGAAAGTCTACAGCAGGTGCTAGCATTGGTAGCTCAAGGGGATGAGGTTGAAGATGAGGCCAAAGGAGATGATTTGCTTTTACTTTATGTATTGCTATATGATTTCAATTGTTAGAATGAGCATGTATTACTTTTGTACTTAAAAATATCAATGGCTGGGTGCAGTGGCTCATGCCTGCAATCCCATGACTTTGGGAGACTTAGGTGGGCAGATCATGAGGTCAGGAGTTTGAGACCAACATGGGCAACATGGTCAAACCCCATCTCTACCAAAAATACAAAAATTAGGCAGTCATGGTGGCACACGCCTGTAATCCCAGTTACTGGGGAGACTGAGGAATAAGAATCACTTGAACCAGGAGGCTGAGGTTGCAGTGAGCTGAGATTGTGACACTGCACTCCAGCCTGGGTGACAGAGTGAGACTCTGTTTAAAAAAAAAAAAAAAAGAGAGAGATCCAAGATGGCCGATTAACAACAGCTCAGGATTGTAGCTCCCAGTGAAAGCGCAGAGAGCGAGTGGATGCCCCACTTTCAGACGAATTTCTGTGGCCCACAAACTGGGATATTCCCGGCGGAGGAGCCACACGTGTCGCCAGCACAACTCTTTTGGCCGGCGCAGCTGTTTTGCCGGTGCCCCGGCGCAGAGCAGCGCTTCTCAGTGCGGAGTATACGCAACTGGGTGCCCTTTGAGTCGGCTCGGCTGGTCTCATACCCACAAGCAGAACAGCAATTGGAAGCGCTGAGGACTGAGAGTTTCACAGTAAGCACAGCTGAACCCAGGAAGGCCTAGCTCTGTGGGGAAGGAGCATCCGCCAAAGGAAAACTAAGAAACAGAAAAAACTTCATCACCAACAAGCCGGACGTTCACTCAGACCCAATATGAAAGTCAGCAATTACAAAGACGACAGGTGGATAAATCCACAAAAATGGGAAGAAACCAGTGCAAAAAGGCTGAGAACACCCGAAATCAGAATGCCTCTCCTCCTACAGGG